>CAJVPP010003204.1:0-12315 GCA_910592005.1 Funneliformis mosseae | reverse complement strand
TTAATTTTTCATATGTTTAATTAACCACGAGATTTACTATTAAATCGTGATCAGGTACTCCGATTGATCGGCGGATCGGCAATTAATTATTTTTATTCAATTTTAATATTTCAAATCTTATCGTTATAGTATATATTTAGAAATTTGTGTTATATAGATAATTTTTTATTTTAATTATATAAATAATATAAGATGAAATAATTTGATCAGTTTTAAATTGTCAAACTAAATAAATTAATAAACAGGTATCGACCATCCAGAAAGGAGAGTGTGATCAGGGGCAGTGACATTTGTTATGTAAATCCATCCCACCCCCTATCTTATAATAAACTTACGTTACACTATATATATCAACAATCGACTCACCAAAACCATCGCCAAACATAAAAATATTAAGAGGAGGCAATTTCGCTGGTTTACCTGGAGGTTCTACTGAGTTACCAATAAAAATTCTAAACATTCTTTTAGAGGACGTCAAAGAAAATAATAAAGAGAACTGGGTCCTAATTATGTTGGTGTTGCAATAACAATCTAATTAGTCGCGAACTACAGATTTGAGAACCGTTAATCGAGGCAACCAGCCAAGATGCACAAATATAATAATATAAAATTGCTATCATATTTTAGTAAACCTGAAAGATAAATGAGCTTAAAAAATATATTTCCAATTAATATAAAAATTTTTTTATAACAAAAAAATCTAAAACAACCTATTTAGTAAAATTATTTTTTTCAAAAAGTTTAATAAATTTTACAATAATTTATTATTTTGTGCAATAAATCGGGGGGGGGGGGGGAATGAAAAAGATGGATGTGAGGTTTAGTTAGAGTACATTAAAGTACATTTTTATATATTATTTTATATGTATAGAATTCAACCATTCTTTTATTAGAAATAATGCGACGACCGAGGCTACTAATGCCAATATTTAAAATCCTAATAAACCTAAAATATATAATTATCATAATACAAATGAACGAAATGTGTGTTCTTCCGTACTTTATATAAAAGTAAAAGGAACTCGATACAATAAAAATTTTGTCTAGCTGTTAGTTTAATCATACTACTCAAAATTTATTTGGTTAGAAATCATATGATTCATATCTCTAAATCCACTATAGTATTTCAATTTGTTTTTGGGACAAACAGGTCGTCTATTTACGTTTAAATCACCTTCAAGTGAAATAGTAAATTTTTTACGACGCTAATTAAATTCCTTAGATTTCCGCTATCACCTGATAATACTTAATTGAATTCAGTGTATGAACGTGTTGCATTATAAAAAATCGCATTAGTCGATGCATATTTGAATACTTGTGATCAATTCTACTAATGAACGTGCACACGTAGAATGATTGAACGAATGAATGAATGAATGTATTCCAATCCTAAGTCAATTTGATCAATATCAAGAATTCATGCTTCATGGATCTTGGCATCAATTTTGTTATATTTTAAAATTTTCAAAATTTTATCTAATTAATTCAATGCTGACATTACGGAATAAAATAAAATTTTATTTCAATATTAAGGAATTGAAAATTACATCAAGTATTTATTAATATTATTGAAGAACAGATATTATCATTATATAATATATGCTAATTAACCTAAACTAAAATAAAAATTTAGAATAATGAACATACATCATTAATAAAAAGTTATTAAATTAATTAAATTATATTATGGAAGAAGAGATGTGTGAAAGAAGTTGATTATTCTTTTAAGGCCTTTAATTTTTTATGAAGTTTTGCGATTGAAGCGTCCAACTTTTTATTGGTAACACCCAATTCATCTACAAGTTTCTCATATTTCTCATTCCAGGCCAATAGCCACTTTACGGTTTTTTCGTCTGTTTGATCCTCTTTTGCGGCTTTTGGAATCTCCGTTTTAAATGATGCGATTTTTTTTTCAAACTTTGAAGTGGCATTTTTCGATTGAGTATTAATTAGCTGGTAGGAATCCTCGAAACTAACCCCCAAAGGGATTACTTTGGATCCTGCTTTTCTTTTAGTGGCAGGAATTGCTTGTGCGATCGCAATGGTAAGTACCAAAAGAATGGTTATGATTGATAAGAATTTCATGATTGTTGAAGTTATGTAAAAGAATTTGAAATTATTTCGTTAAATGTGTAATTGGTGTAGTTATTAGAGCACAGCTCGAATTGATGATATGAATGAATTAAAGTGTTGTTAATGCTTATATTTATAGTATTTTATTTCAAAAGATAACTCTTTAATTACTAAAAAAAATTTAAAAGATGCAAATGAAATTTCCCAAAATCATCAATTAATTATTAACTTTGTCAACTTTCAGATTTCATTATAGAATTTTGTTAAATGAATTTGTATTTGGCAATGAATGATCAAATGCATGTGGTTTATCCGTGATTATTAAATGATCATCAATTAACGTTAATATTTAAAATCAAATGTTCAATCTCGAACTTTATATTTTAAATGGAAATCCTATGGCAACTCATACAATTGAAATGATAGAGTTCCAAAAATGACTCGCATAAAAAAAAAAGGATTATATTAACTACATTTATTAAATATTTTATATCATATTCACACATTGCATCGACAGAAATAAAATTAGCAATCTTCAATTTTACTGATTTACCTTTTTCTAAAATAGGTTCCCCCTTATGTATTTTCACATGAGACCTAATATAGGGGTCAACAGTTAATCGAATCATAATTGAGTGAATTAATTAGACGACAGCATTTTGAAAATCACACAATTTCAATTTTTTTTTGGTAAATTGATTATAACATTTTTTTTTATTTATCTCTAAATATATCATTAATAAAGTTTGGAACCGGATGTACCATTCGGTTTTAAATCCGGTTGTTTGACCCGGTTTTATGTTACGAAAACCGGTGCGTTCAATATTGAACATCAGATAGATTATTTACGTAAGATATTGAACAATTTTATTTCTGTGTACTAGTAAATATAATAAGCTAAGAATTTAGGCGTCTGCAATGTTAATTTTTAAAATTAACTTTTTTTTAAAATTTCACTATTTATCAAATTAACCAAATTATTCGTGTTCATAGTAATTTCTAAGTTGGTATTGTTAGAATCAATTTCTTGTAATGGCTTTCATAAATTAAGATCGTCAGGCACCTCTTTCAAATTATTTATTTCACGTTGATGGATAAAATTTAAATTAAAAAAAATTTTAATAATATTTCTAACCTTCTTTAGCTGTAGAAAAATCCCTTATTTTTTTTTTTGTATTATTAGCATCTGATTCTTCTAAATAAAAAAATTTATATTAAATTATATTTCTTTATTAACAGAATGATAAAAAAATTTGATATGTAATATACCTCGTTTTCTTTTAATATTATCATTATGTATATTATCTACTAAATTACTTAACATTCCAATTTGTTCTTAATCTTTAGATAATTTATAAGAATCTAAGCTTTCTATAATTTTTTTGCTAAGTTGCTAATTTCATAGAATCTCTTGAAAATCCCAATTTTTGAAATCCCTGTACAAGCAAAGTGTCTTACATTCAGTATGATTTGTAATCTTTTATTTAGTACAATCAATTTCACACATTTTGCACATATTTCATTCATAAAAATTTTTAATTGATTTTAACCAATATGAATTGTTCTATACCAACATTTTGTGTATAAAGTTAATATTATAAAATAACTGTTAGAATAATTTAATACAATAAAGAGAAATATTAAATTTGCACGCCATTTTGTTCATCATACTCTTGAAAATAAAAGTTTGACTCTGATAGTTGAGAATGATAAAACAAATATTTTTTATAAACTTTAATTATATCTGAATTATTTGGTAAAATAAGTTTATCAGCTTTGTTATGATTCTCAATTTTTACTTATTGATTAGTTTTAGATCAATATATAAAAGTACATTATAACCTCTATTTTTACATTTTTAAAATTTTTACTATTAAATAAAATTTTTTCTCTACCATATAAACCTAATAATATTGCATTATAAAAAAACACATTTTTTAAATAATAATTGTAGCATAGATCTATCCATTAAATAATAGTTTAAACTTTTGAACTTTTTTATTAATTAACCATTAGCTCCATTTTTTTTACTATATTCTAAATCTGTCAAATATTTAATTTTTTCTATATAAACCTATCAGAATTGTTTAAATATCTTATTATTATATAAATTGCAATAGAATTTTGATTTAAATTGTAATAAATTGCTGAAAAAGCTATTTTAATTAAAGAAATAAAATATTCTTTGCTATTTTGTTATTTCATTATTGCTAAATATTATGCCATTAAGAATCTAATATTTTTATGTTAAATATTTCTTTTAGTTTTTCTCATAATTATAATTAGTATAAAATATCTCTATTATATGTATCTATTATTAGTAGAATTTTCTGTATTCTTAATTTACCTATTTATAAAAGAAATTAACATTTTTTTCAAACTCTTACTTAAAGCCTATTTTAAAAATCATAAAACTATTATATACAAATTATTTAAATTTTATAAAATAATACTATAATTTACTAAAGTTTTTTTTATAAATTTATTATTTTCACATAATATTAAAATAATAATAATAATAAAGAAAATTTAATTTAAAAAATAAAAAAAATACAAAAGAGAAAAATATGAAAAAAAAATAGTTTATCACTAAATAATCTTTAATAAACTTTATAGAGCATGATTTATATTAGTTATATGATAATATAGATATTATACAGTATTGTATTTATATTAATTAATGTCACTTTATGATATTAATTAATATAAATATAATACTATATAATATTTATAAAATATAATATAACATTTAAATTTTTATATAATTTAAAAAGATATATATATATAATATATATATATATATATAATAAAAAAAAATATTATTTATAAAGATATTTGTCAAAACTAATTTTTATAACTCAACTAAATTAACTAATTTAAGTTTAAATTTAATTAAGCTTTAAATTTTCATTATAGATTTTATCATAATACCTTTATAAAAAATTTGTTTAATTAAGTTTTCAATAGTGTGAATAATATCATTAATTATTTAGAATAATTATAAACAAATATGATAAAATTATTAAGTGTTTAAATTTAAATTTAAATTTACTTATTTTATAAATAAATTAATAAAATATTATTTATAAAACCTAGATTTTATTAAACTATAAAAATTAAAAAAATTTAAATTAAAAATATAAAATAAATAATTTAATTAAAAAAATTTATTTATTTATTAATTTATTCAAAATAATTTTAATAATTTTAAAATACTTGAATTATTAAAAAAATTAAAAAAGCAAATAAAAACTTTATTTAATGTTAGTTTAGATAATTATTTTTTAAAAACTATATAATTATAATTTAATATAATTATTAAAATTTTTATAATAATAAAATAGTAATATATATTTATATAATGCAAATGACTTAATTGCATCAAATAACTAAGCTATTGCTGAAAATTTTACCGATCATTTCTATATTAAATTCATGATTTCATTGGTCAAAACTCTAATATATAATCAATTATAGTCACGTGATAGCAATTAAATCATGTCATTTGATATCATTCATGAACTTTTTTAACGTTCTTTTTTTATTTCAATTTAACAGAATTATAATGCCTAAAGTAAATAAACGTACTAGACAGTCTCGGGAAGCTATTAAACAATGCTAGAAGCAAAAAAAAGTTCTAAAGAAATTGTGTTTGAACTATCAGATGCTGAATCTGATGAATTTGATGAATCATGGTTTAGTAATTTTTGGATAGAAGGTGAGAAAATACGTTTTGATAATGATGAACTTATGGATGAAATGCAATAACAGAAACCAACAACTGGTTGAAAATGCTAAGTCATATAAATGGGCTGTAAATTCGCATAGACCAGTATACAAAGATGATGCAGAATTAACATTGCATAATAAGAGAGCTTATTGGAAAAAAGCAGCTTTATGTTCTAAAAAGATTACTGAAATATTTATAACAAATAAAACTGCTGAACCTAATATAGATAATAATAATTTATATTTGATATTAGTAGTGATGATGATGATGATGATAAATTCTCATTAGAATCTCTAGATTTATTATTAAAAAAAAGAAAGACGATTTACGGTTTTGAATGGTAAGTCAATTTTTTCATCTAGTCTAAGATCAAGGATATAAAAAGATAGATTCAAGTAACCTGCTTATCCAAAGCTTAAATAAAGATCCATAGCAAGCACAACTCATCTGCTTTTGGGCTAATCAATGGTTTAGTAATGATATGATCATTACATCTAAACGTGAACATCATGCAAAAGTTAGATCTCTTCTTTTGCATGAAAATGTTAAATTGCAAGTTACTAAATATCTATACGTATATAAATTTAAGTTAAATATTGCTGACTTTGTAATGTATATTGAGGATGAGATTATTTTTGCTTTTAAATTAAAAGAAAAACAAGTATTTCATACTCAATTGCACGTAAATGGTTGCATATGCTTAGTTGAAAATATAAAGACTATTCAAAAAATATTTATTTTGATGGTTATGAGCGTGAAGATGTAGTAGTATATAGATAACAATTTTTGTGATAATAGGTAAAATTATGAAAGTAAATAGCTTCTTATGAAAGCGAGAAATTAGATCAGATAATCTCACCTGTTCTTCCATATGATATTTCTGAGATTGTCTCTGTTACCTATGATGAGTTGATCTTTTATACCAATGATGATGTCGTTAAAGCTTGAAGTCCAGCAGATGAGAGTCGAATTTATTGTAAATTGCAAGATCTTAACATTCATGTAAGTGACTTTCTTTGTGAATCTATCAGGTGACTCCAGCTTTTAAAAGAGGAATGTATTATCAATGATTCATTTCCTGATGATGAGTGACTTATACACATTAAAGTTTACATTACAATGTATCCTGGTATAAGTCATGATGGTTGGTAAACAAATAAGGATGTTATTAAACAGGTAAAAGAATGAGCAATCTCAATATTCGAATGTACTCACCCAGAAAAAGTTACCCTATTTTTATTCAATAACAGTTGCAACCACATGCATTTGCTAATAATGCATTAATAGTTTTGAGGATGAACTTAAAGGATGGTGAAAAATAACTACTCTTTCGCAATAGTAAAATGCCTGATGATTCGCCTCACATTATAACATTTATGGATATTGATAGGACAGTAAAATCTGAAGATATCTGACAAGTTCTTGAGGAGCGTGATTTATGGATATCAGATTTAAAAAGGAAATGCAATGCGTGCATATAACATAATCCTAATCTAGATAAACTAAACTATTATGTAATATGCCTCCTTTCTTCCTAGCCTGACTTCTTGTCACAAAGGATATATCTATAAGAGGTAAATTGCAATTAATTATGTATGTATTTATTTATTTTAATATTCAAATATAATTAAAAAATACTTATCTTTTTAGGCTATTGAAGAAGCAGGATATATGTACATGTTCTATCCAAAATTCCACTATGAGCTTAATTATATTAAGTTCTTTTAGATAGAGGCAAAGCGATATTTACGTCTTCATTACAAATATTCATTCAATGACCTTAAGGAAGTCGTATTGCGTGCATTAGATTCAATTAGCCTAATAAAAATTCACCAGTTTGCATATCATTCTGCACATTACATAAGTGCTTATGAGCTTAGGCTTTCAGGTAAGGCAGCTGTCTTTGCAGTTAAATGATATTGCTCTCATCGTCAGGTTCCTAAAAATATTTTGGAAGAATTCAGAAATATGTAAAAATAAAGTTTTTAGCTGCGATTAACCAATTATATCCTATCATATATTTATACGAACCAGTAATATTTTGAGCATATGATAATATAGGTGCTGAAAATTCTGCCATTACTATTAAAGTTAATGTTAAATAAACCTAACTACAAAAAATTTTTATAATAAATTGAATTAAAACTATACGTTATATTAAAGGCTATATCAAGATCTATTAAATAACATATTATTTTTTATTATTTTTATAATTAAAAAAAATTCTTTACATTTTAAAATTACTGAAAATTATTGGATGTGACTAAGCTGTTTACACCATATTTATTTTATAATGATTATATATAAAGATAAATATAATATTGAAAAATTAAAATATAAAAAGATAAAGTTTATTGAAAATATATAATAAATATTTATAAATTCATTGTTAACTAATTGATGATTAGATAAATTGAAATACTTAATTGATTAAATAATAGTTGATTTAGCTTTATATTTTACATTTTTAAAAAGAACTTTAATTAAAAATGATTAAAATATTATATTATATAAATTTTAAACAAAAATTATATAAAGATACTTATTCATAGATTAAGTTTTTAAGTCAAAAAGTATAAGAACTTAACTGTCTTAATAAAATATATTTTAAAATAAATATAACTTAAAATTAATATTATATAGTAAATATAAAATACTTAAAGAATTATTGTATTTGATAAAGTTCATTATCAATAATTATAAAAATAACTAACAAAACAAATATTCAAAATAAGTATTATTTACATAATTGAAAATTTTAATTAAGGGAGTAATATATATTATGTAATTATCAAAGAGGAGGGGGGTGTGTTAAATGTCTTACTTTTCACGTGATTATATGATTAGCCAATCAGAATAAATAAGTAAATCTTATTGTGACTTAGCATTTAGCATTTAAATTTTATATCACTACCATTTTTATATCAAAATTTTAGTTTAATTTTATTAAAATTCCACCTAAATTTTAAAATCTGCCATCTTTTGCATTATTTTAAACTTTGCTTATCCTTTGCAACAATCTTTTTATTTTCTTAATCACCTTATTCACCTTCTGAATGTATTTCTCAGTCATTTAAAATTAGAACTTATTCGTCTTATGCAGGCGCAATGGAAAAATCATCCAAAGAATTGGTAAGTAGCTTTTTTTACTTGACAGATCATCCTTGTTTTTTCAAATGTCAACTTTTCTTATGTAAGGTAATGAGAGAAAGAGTTGGAAAGTATATATTGCAGTCAGAACAACAGAGACAATTATAAGTGCTTAAACTAATAGAAGGATAGTGGACATCATATTCAGGTATTTTAAGCTTATCACAATATTCTAATATATGTAGCGAATTCAGAAAATGTCTATCTTTTTCTTTAGTCACAGATGGGAGAAATCCATCATTTTCTGCAAGAAGAATAGCTGCTTCTTCGTGACATTTAAGTGAGCAACAAAAAGAATTTTCACATTTCTTAATATCAAGTAAGTATTAACATATTTTGGTATAACTTTCTAACTATTGCTAGAGTACTGCCGATTTGCTGTTATTTTCTTTTTCAGATCTGAAAAATATGATATTACCAAAAAGAGAGTCCTTTTGATCGATGTATTATACGGTGACTGATTTTCTATAGATAGGATTATATTTCTAAAGAGAGTATAAAGCCTCACTAGCATAACGAAAGTTCTTTATTGTAAGCTCTGAATCAACTACCTGACCCTAAGAATTAAGATGAGAGTCATATTTACTGATTGGCAATGTTATTTTAACTAGTTTTTAAGAGAGCGTTGTCATATTACGTTTAACAAAGTTATATGCTGATTGATCCAATGTGTGCATTCAAATAGAAAGGTAATTGAGATCGAAAGTATAGAATATTCTACAATATTGAAGAATGTTTTTCATATGACAAGAATTTTCATCAGGACTTCTATCGACTAAAAGAATTTAAATGGGTTTAATCTGATCGCTAGTTTTTAATATTCTGTTAAAATGACTGTCTCAAGTTAGCGAATTTAGGTCACTCATATAAGTAGTTGAACTTGTATCACCCTGATATTATAGGTATATAAAAATTGAAAGTTAATTATTACGGAGAATGTCATTCATATAACCAGGTTAATGAGTAAGTAAACTGATAGAATAAGTTTTTGCTATGCACTGATCAAAAAATCGTGATCAGGTAGAGTAATTAATTCTTAGAAACTTTGTATAGTTTAAAAGATTCTTCTGATTGCAGGAATACCAAGAGAAATCTTGACTTTATCATCTTGCAAAATAATAACAGAATGGGCTGAAAATAAAGCTACGAATTATTTTGCTCCTTTCACGAATGCAAGATAATAATATTCATCAACATGCTCATTTATTTTATTTTGTGAAACAGATGCATTTACAATAATAACTGGATGATGGTGAGTCTTTGCTGCTATAGTATTTGATTAAAATAACAACAAATAATTATTGAAGATGATGTAAGAAAGATACTCATTATACTTTAAATTAAGTTCCTCCTAAGATATTAAATGGTTCTAACTTTAATGACCTCTTTCCTTCTCTTTTTATCTGTAGCTCTGAATTTGATACTTTCATATATATACTCATGTAAATTGGGATATTGAACTAAAAAAGGTGGATGACCAAGTAAATCATATTTTATTACCTCCTGATATTCTTGTAGGAGTTTTGCTGTTTTTTTCTGCATTTTCGTTGATATTTCGCTTGACGTTTTAATTTTTTAAATTTATTATTCTTATTATATAAAATTTGCCTGAAAGTTGTCATGCGTTCTATTATATTAGCTGAATCTTCAAGTCAGTATAAGTTCGTTGAAGTTTGGCAAACTTTATATTTGTTGTATTGATGGTTTCTGCAACTTTTTTTTGCGTTGTAGCATTAGGCGGTATTGCAGTTTTAGCTACAATATTCTCATTAATTTTTCTTTGAGAGGGTTGATTAATTAAATGGGTTTTGAGTTTTAAGATAAAATGGGTCGTGACCAATTAATCTGCAAAAAACTTTATATTAGAATTAGGGTTTCTAAATATTCTTTGATTTTACTTTCAATTTTTTTCTGAGTTTTATGTTGAATTTTTTTTCATATATTAGTACATTCTGTACATAGATTAGATTTTGAATATATAAGATTCTTTGTATTTATCATGTAATAGTATCTGAAAGCATTACAGAATTTTTGATGTTGATTTGTAGAGATCTTATAAATATAAAATTTATTATATTTTGGTGTAGTTAGAAAAACCTGCATGTTGAAAAGTTTTGGATAAAGAAATTGAGATGATTAAAAATGTGATTATATAGATATAATAGCATTTAATTTAGTGATTAGCTATTATGAGTCACGTACAAGCAATTACAAAAGTTTTTATTACTAACTTTTACTTTTATATTAGATTTATTTAGAATTTAAATAAATGCTTTTTTTTATAATATTCAAATAGTATTTATTGATTATTAGCTATTTGTATAATCACGTGAATAATAAGTCTCACAGGAAGGAGAGGTAAAAAAGCAATATAGTAATATATAATGATGTAATATGTGTCACTCCTCTTATTTATAATAAAATTTTAAGCTAATTATTAATTTACTGCAAATTAATGATTATCTTATCTATTTATAATGAATAAAGTAATTATTATTTAATTATTAAGTAATAATCTTATCTTTTAGATTGTAGAGGATCACAAGCAAATTTGCTTACTTATTTACTATAAATTTACTTCTGATTTACTTTATGAAAAAATTAAAATTTTTTAATCTAATTTTATAAATATATATTATATATTATAGTAATTTTTATTTTTTAATTATAATAAATAATTTATAATTACTAATAAGCTAAAAATTTGTAATTTTTAAAAAAATTATAAATTAAAAATTTTTATTATTGATCTTTAATAATCTTATTAACTTTTACTTTTAATAATATTAATTATAATAAAATATTATAAAATTTATCATAAAGAATAACTTTACATTAGTTGAAATAGTCCAAATTGGCTAAAAATTAGATGGCTGATTTTAGGCTAATTTTGATACTATTTAAGGCTGATTTGCCATATTTTCTGATTAGTACAAATAGGTACTAATTGATACTGATCGATTCCAATTAGACATAACCATTCAGAACTTAAATTTAACCATAAATCAACCTAAAATTAGCTTCAATTCAGTAATAATTCAGATTTCAATTAGATATAATCATTCGGCATTAATTCAGAACTTAAATAACTATAAATTAGCCTAAAATTAGCCTCAATTCAGTATTAATTTGGTAACAATTCAGATGCTGATCGATGCCAATTGACTCTAATCAGACAAGCAATTCAACTATAAATTAGCCTAAAATTGACTTCAATTCAGTATTAATTCAGCAACAATTCAGATATTGATTGATAACAATCGACTTCAATCAGACAAGCAATTCAGCATCAATAATCGGTATATTTTATTTATTAAATTTATTAAATATTAAAATTTTATTAATAATAAAAACCTAATATA
>CAJVPP010003203.1:0-12318 GCA_910592005.1 Funneliformis mosseae | reverse complement strand
TATTTAAAGAAAATTAATTATATTAAAATAAAATAATAACTTTTAAATACTTTTATTTAATACTTTTTTTTTATAAAATATGATAATTTCGTGATATACATTATATTAATACAGTATTTAATAAATTACACATATATAATATTCAAAAAAAAACAAAAAAATTTGAGAATTAATATAATTACAAAAGTTATTACTCAACGAATATCAAATCATGTGATATAAAAATTTATATGTATATAGATTCTGATATATAGAACATTTTTACTTAATGCGCAATAAGAAATTTATATTAACTAAAGTGATAAAATTATTCTATAAAGTTAAAAAAAAGATTCACGCTATTAATAAAGTTACAAAAACACATATTATAACACAAATATTAATTTAATTAAGATTAAATTTTATATGCAAATAGTATCTTATTTGCTAAATAACTTTTACTTAGAAATGAAAAGCAATTGACTTTAATCAAAGTGTTCAAATTTTCTTGTGAAATTAAAAAAGTGTGACTTATTTAATAAAGTTACAAAAAAAATATTTCTACATAAATATATTAATTCAGTCAATATAAAACATTAGATATAAATAATATTGAATCTGTTAAACAACTTTCATTTATAGATAAAAGGTAATTGACTTTGACCAAAAATGCTCAAATTATCCTGTAAAATTTAAAAAGGTTTACGATATTAATAAAGTTACAAAAACATATATTACAACATGAATATTAATTTAATCGAGATTAAATTTTATACAAATAGTATCAAACCTTCTGAGAAACTTTCATTTAGAAATAAAAAGCAATTAACTTTGATCAAAGTGCTCAAAATTTCTTGTGAAGTCAAAAAGTGTGACTTATTTAGTAAAGTTACAAAAAAAATTATTTCTATACAAATATTAATCCCATTAAGATAAAACATTAGATGTAAATAGTATTGAATCTGCTAAATAAGTTTTAATTAGAAATAAAAGGTGATTGACTTTAATTAAAGTGCTTAAAATTTATCATAAAATCTCTGTATTAATATTTATAAAAAAAGATATTAAATATATATAAAAATTAAAATTTACAAAAATAAAAAAAATTATATTTAATAAGAGTTTTTACAAGTTTAAGTATTTAAAAAATAAGGTTGTTTTTTTAAAGATTATGTTAAATAAAAAAAAAGTATTTTTTTTTGCTAAAAAAAGAAAAAAAAAGATTAGAAAATTGATTTTCAATATAACTATAATTAATTGTACAACTGTAATTAATTATATAATTGTAATTAATTATCAAATTAAAAATTTCTATATCATTTCGTATACAATTTTTTTTACAGAAAAAGCAAAAGAAAATAACAAA
Source organism: Funneliformis mosseae (assembly GCA_910592005.1). Lineage (NCBI taxonomy): Eukaryota > Fungi > Glomeromycota > Glomeromycetes > Glomerales > Glomeraceae > Funneliformis > Funneliformis mosseae. The sequence goes on along the minus strand of CAJVPP010003203.1, from coordinate 10,973 downwards.
ATAAATTAGAGTTTTAAATTGAATCAAATATAATATATTACTTATTAAATAATTTAAATAATTTGATTAAATTAGGTTAACTTAGGTCAGGTTAGGTCAAATGAAAATTTTAATCAGATCAGATTTTTGTTTGATCTGACCTAGTTCTCTCAGTTCAGGTAACTTGATTGATCTGACCTGAACTAACCTGTTCAGAGCTTTAATCAAAATATATTAAAACCCTATTAAAAAATCTACAAAATTCTAGAAATGATAAAATTATATCAAAGCTTATAAAAATGTAAAATTATATTAAACTTTAGTAAAAAATTAGCAAAACTAAAATTTAAATATTTTCCAAAAATAATATAAGCAATATAAGTAATAAATATGTCTTATTTGATAGTTATAATAGATTTGTTAGTTTCTGTCAGTTTTAATATGCAATTATACAATTAATTAATAAAATTTATAATTTCATAAAACAATTTGAATTTATTTAAAGTCTTTATAGAAACTAAAATCTTAAGAAGTGAATAATACAATTAGATATATATAATATGATTTGAAAATGTAATGTAGTATTAAATATTAAAAATGTTTAATATATTTAAATATATTAATATAATTAATATATTTAATATATTTGATTTATTAAATATAATATTAAAAAAGAGTAACTATCAATTGCTAAATGCAATTCAATTAATTTATCTTAAAGGTTGTTTGTAATCCCTAACTTTATATCTATTTCTTTTTTAATTCAACAGATTGGTCACTATATTACTTTAGGTTATTTTCTTTTCTTTTCTTATTTTTTTATTTTATTATTTATTATCTCTTATTTTATTTATTTATCAATAAACCTTTTTGATTTATTGAAATATCTGTATAATATGCTTTTAAGTAATATAATTAACATTTAATTCTAACTAACTAGTAAGATATATTTGATAGTATAATAGTGTTACATGAAAGAAAACATAGATGATGATGATCAAAAAGATGATATCGATTACTAGAAAATTATATATATCTTATATGTCTTCTATATCATCTATGATATATATTTCTTTTATACAATATATTTTATTTATTTATTTTATTTTATTTATGCAATATATTTATTTTATTATATTTATCTTATATATTATATTTATTTTTTTTTTATTTCTTTAATAATTTTATGTATTTTATTTTATATAAATAGAAGATATTTTCTTTTAATATAACAGTATGTTTGATAAATAGTTTATTAAATAGTTTATCTTAATCTTTTTAATATACTTATATAATACAAAATGCTGATTGAAATAGTGTTCTATTATTATTTTTATTAAATAACTTGTTAATTAATTAACACTCTTTTAAAATTAATTATAAAATAAACCTTCTGCTTACTATCTAAAAATATTATTTTGCTTTTCACTTATAAGCAACCTAAAGAATTGACTGTAATAATAGTATAATTTATTTAATTTAATATATAATTAAATTATACATTCAATTCATTATCATGAATTTAAATATACTTTATAGTATATAACAGAACTATTAATTTATTAGGTTTGAATATACCTTATAGTATATAAAAAACATTTATTTAACTTATTAACTTTGATTTACTATGTAAATTATAAATGAGTTAACCCTCAAATATCATGTTTAACTGTTATAATTTGTAAAGATTATATGTTAATAAAGAAAAAATATAAGTTAATAGAATAGTAAAAATGCTTAAGATATTTCACAATATATATAAGTTTATGATAGATATAAAATCTTATGATATTTTTTTTCTAAACAAAAGAGTTAGTAGTATTATAATTATTTAAAAGAATATAATAAGAAAATTTAAATTCTATTTCTCTTCTGAAGTTATTCTAAAAGCTGACCAAAGTTTCTATAAAGTTGATTATGTTTTTTTAAAAATTTAAAGTTTTTTGCATATTATAAAAACCTCTAACTATTCAACTTCTATTTACATATAAGAAAGTTTAAATTATAGTTCAATTAACGAAGACAAAAGTTAACATAATCTGTAATTCTTAATGTATGATACTTCTAGTCTTTTTAGACAAAATAGATCATTAAGTAATCAAAATAGTAAGACAATACAAATATAAAATAAAAAAATTTACTATTATAAACCTTTATATATAATTTCTATTATTTTTTTAATGTTTGTTTTGATATAAACTTTGTATAAATTCATAGATTATACCTTTTTATTAAAATATTTTTCTAAAAATTTAGCAATTAATTTGAATGTCTTTTTATAATAATGCAAGGTAACTAATATAATTGTTTTAATTTTATCTAACTAATAAATGAGGCATACTGCAACAAAATCAGACAAAGTGAACATTTGTATTACCAGAATTTCAGGAATCAAAATTTAGTCATTTATAACGTGATTATAATTAACAGTTTTATAATATCACATTTTCTATCTTGAGTGATATATATAACTATTCCTACATAAAAATAGTTAATATGAAATTAATTTATATTAGATCTACTATGGAACTCAAGAATTATAGTACCATTAAAAGTATTTTAAAAAAAGAACAAGGTGAAAAAATTGCTCCTTACATCTTCAAAATAAATGATACTCAGTCACTTGAAACTTATCTAAGAAAAAAAAGTATTACTTATGAAATTTACTAAGAGGAAAGAAAAACAATAAATGTTAAGAAAAGAAAGCAGCATGAAGGTGCATTATTACCTAATAAAAAGCAGAAACCTTTAGAAGAAAAATAACTATTATTTTCTTTGATAGTTGGAATTATACAGAGGGAAATACCTAAAATTACTTTCTTATTTTCAATTAAGATCATTTTTTAGTTTCTTTAATTTCAATTTATGCAGTTAATTAACCATTCTGTTATTATAATTGGGTTAATTGAGCTTTTAAATCATTGATTTCTTTTAATAATTCTTGTAGAGTTAATTCTTTTAGTTGTTTGTTTTCTTCTTCTAGTTGCTTAATTCAATCTAATAGTTCCTGTTTTTGTCTTTTATGCCAATCTTCAGCCACTTCTAAGGCTTCCAAGTGTGTATTTACTTCCTCTTTTAACTGTCTTTCCTTTTCTTGCAAGCCATTTATTTGCTGTTTGTAAAAAAGTGCTATTCCTCCATTTTGATGAGATAAAAGAAAAAGTTCTTTTTCATTTTTCTCTTCTTTGCAATTACAAATATATTTAGTCTTTAATCTTCCACAATTACATTCAGGTAATTTATCATTTTCAAACTTCTCTTTACAGTTTTCATAAGCCTTATTACTTTCAACCATTTTACCAGTTACTTTGCTTCGCGTTCTGATTTAACAAACTGCTTTTTTCAAACTAGAGCAAAAAACATAAGTAGAATTATTGCTGTATCATTCTTCTAAACTAAAATTGTGTAAAGCAGTTCTCTTATAACTACTTAACTAGAACTTTTATTTTAGCGACAATTGCTTGACTGTGAAACTTCTCTTTTTTAATTAATTTCTGCAAATGCTGAACCTTGGCTTTTGTTTTTGTTTTTAATTGCTTGAAAATGCTTTATTTATTTAAAGTCCTACTTTTTACTTCTTTAGGAAGAGAGGGTAAGGGTTTTCTTTTCAAATATAGTTGTATTTTTAATTCTTTTCTTTCTTTTGCTTTATTCTCAAATCTCTAATCATTCTTTCTTAACATTTCTAATTTTTGGGCTAATTCTTCTTGCAACTTTACATTCTTTATTATTTTCTTTTTAAGCATTTTATCAGACTTTTGGAGCATTAGTGATTTTTCTTTGATTTCATCATTCAAAAGACCTTTTTGTCAATTTTTTCATTCTTCAGCTGTATCTAATACTTCAGAAAAGTCTTTAGCATTCTTTTCCCATTTTTCAATAACTTCAATAGCAACTTCAACTGGTTTATCTTCATTTTCATTTATTAACTCTTTTAAATCTTCTTTGTGCCAATAATCTCAATCATTTTTTTCTTCTTGTTGCTCTTTCTTAAGATAAGTATTAAGAGTTTTAGCTATATTTTCTTTTAAATTTTCAACCTGTTCTTTAAAAAGAGTTAATTCAGCAACTTTTTTTTCTAAAAGAGCATTCTTTTTTTTTAATTTTTCATTTTTTGATAAATATAACTATAAGTATCACAATTAAGTAATATTCATTCACTAAAGCTTTTAACCATATTTTCAAGAGTGAAATTGTTACCAAAAATAACTTCCTCAACTCCATTTTCTTTTTGAATCTTTACTTAACAATCCTTAGGTCAAAAATGTTGTTCTAAGGTCATTAAAGTTCTAGCAATTTCTGAACTTTCATTTTCCTTAACATTGTTAATAGTATTTCAAATTCTTAGTTTAAAATCATCTTCTTTGTTTTTTAATTGCTTTTTTAGTGTTTCTATTTCATTTAATAATTCTTTATATTCATTTTGTTGTTCATTTATGATGTTTGTCATGATTTTCTTGTTGTTTCTTTTTTTTTATATATTCTTTTAATATACTTATATCCTTTTTATAAGGGTATATTAAGTATATAAATTATTTTAGTACTTTTTTACTTTAAAAGTGGAAAATAGCTAACAATATTTGTCAAAAGATTAAACTTATTAAACTTAATGACAGTAAGGGAACAAATTAACAAGTGTGATAAAGTAATGAAGGTGTTTTTGTTCTCAATATTTTATTTATTGCCAGTATAGAATGGTCTTAAACAAGTAATATCTTTGTATTCATCTTTTGCAAATGAACGAATATTATGATAAGATATTTTGTCTTTTGTGATCCAAAGGAGGTGATGTTAATACTAAAATAAATAAAGTTTTAATTTCTTTAAAAATATCTCCTTTCTTGGTTTTTAATAAATTGAATTCAGTAAAAGGTCTATTAGCAACTTCTTGAACTTTGACCATACCAAGATTAGTTGCTTCAAAAAGAAAATGTTAATATTTCTGTATACTTGGTAACTTCTTAAAATAAATTCCCAAAATAGCTTTAATATCCAAGTATTGAAAACCTCTTTCACTTTTATAACATTAAGCTTTATCCAATCTAGTTGGACTAGACTTTTTTACCACCTCAACCACATGATCTAGACAATCTACTCTTGTTTTTCTGTAGAGTTTTTTAACCAGGCTAAAACTACCATCACATTTGAATTTGGTATGTTCAGGAATCATGAAATTCAATTCAATACTTTCATAATAACCACAAATTACTAAATATAAATAGAACCAAATTGTTACATTATTTTTATTCTGTCCACTAGCATTATTACAAGTAATCTTTAAATGCTTTTCACCTTTGTTCAATTTTTTAATTCCATTAAAAATCATGCTAAGAGTTTCATCAGGTCCTTTCCCTATGATTTCATTTTTATTAAGAACATAATTAATTTGCTTCATCTTAAATACCAAATAAATAAATTTTACATAGATTAAGGTAATAGATTTTACTTACTTGTTGATCTAAATGTAGCACATGAACATTTTAGGTTCAATCATAACTATAATGAGCAGTAACATTAATACTGCAATATTGTGTTTTACCCTTTGAATAATTTTGATTAACTAATTTTCTTTGTTCTTCTGCTAATTTGGTATTTTTATTATAATAATTCCTTTCTAATTTGGTCTTAGACAAATATTCTTTAAATCTTTTAAGTAATTCTTTAGCTTCTTCTTCTTGATGAGAATTATAATGTAAACCATCTCTGAAGTATTGACAAGTATCATACAAGTCAATCTTGAAACTCATAATTTAAATTTCTGGTATCAATTGATGTTATAATTTTCTGAAGGCATCATACTTCAAAGAATTCAAATTACTATCTTCTTCTAAACCAGCTAGAAAATCTTTGTAGACTAATTTATAACTCATTTCAGCTGGTAAGAATACAATTGATTGAGTTATTTTATTGATACTTCTCCTTAGATTTGGTAATCCATGAACTTCTGCATAATTTACCAGAAAATATTTTACTACTTCAACAAGATTTTTATCAATCATTACTTTAGTTTTTCATTAAGGCATTCTTTTAATATTACCATGAATTTTTAGTAAAAGACTACTGTTTATCAGATGATTCCTAATATTTTCAAAATAAGTCCTACCAATTTCCAACATATTGAGGTAAGTTTCTTGACAAAGAGGTGTATTATGATCCCAATGATAGAAAGTTCTTTTATTAGATCTGGATTTCTTTTTAAGGCGTCTACTAGTGCTTATTGATCCACCATCTATTGCCTTAAGTTGAGCCATTAAAAATATGTCTTGTTCTGGTTTAGAAAGAGCTTGAAAGGATTCCCTTAATTCTGCAAATTCCTCTTTAGAAATTTTTGAAGAGCAACCACAATCACAGCCTTTTTCTAAAAAATCAATGACTTTGTAATATTCATTAGAACTATTATAATTGTTACTTTTATTATTACTTTTCATATACATTTATCCTTATATTAATATATATAATCTTATGTTCACTTTATAAGCTTTTTATTAAATAATCTGCCAAAAAATTTTTTTTTAAAAATCATATTCATATATTATTGCTAATTGACAATCCTTTTGTGAACAGCAGCAAATTATTATAAGATTTTGGAAAGAAAATTTGCAGATCTATTATGTTATTTTTTTAGAGTATAAAATTCATCAAGGGAAATGGACATAAAAAAATGTAGTAATCTTGTGATTTAACCACATGATAACATGTTTGATATCCTATTTAGTTCATTTATAAAAAAAAAAATTTTTTTTTCCTTCTTGATAAAGACTTACTTTGGCTTTTCCACAGATTCAAGATTGAAAAACTAATCAAATTTACGTTTTAAAATAAATTTTCTTTATTTTTATTGGATAAAAAATTGAAATTAGAACTCCAAAGTGCACAATGTTTCTTTTGCCATTTTTTTTTCAAGCTGCAGAAGTTCTAGTAATCTAATTAGTAATGTTAAAATTCTTAGAAGTTCCTCTTCTTCAAGTTCTCCTTCTTGTATATGTTTCAATAGTTTCTTATGCATGTTTTCTGTGTTTATTTTAAGGTTTGGATTTATAATTCCTGTGTTAAATTTTTTTTCTTTGATGGTCGCATAATAATAATTAGTCATTTAATTTAGGTCAATTTTACAATGTTTATATATACAATGGGAATTATTATTAGTAATATATATCAATTGTGGTATTTTTAATGATTATATAATAATAATCTATTATTTAACTATAGAAGAACAAAAGTAATATAAATCAACTAGAATATTTTTGATGGTCACATAATAATAATTCATTGTTTAACCATAGATTTGTTTAATATAATGTTGTATAAAATAAGAATTATTATTAATAGTACATAATATTATTACCTATTATCCATTAGTAATACCAACTATGTAGAATATTTTTGATGGTCACACAATAATCATCCATTATTCACTATAGAAAAAACAAATATTAATACAATATTAGTAACCTGTATTAAGAAAATTCTTAATGAATTAATAAACTAACAGTTCTAGTTGTATTATTCAAGATCCTTATATCTGCTCATTAATCCTTCTATTTTTTAAATATTAATAACAATAATAATAATAACAATAACAAATAATTATGATACTCTAAAGACTAAATAATCTAGTGGTTGAGTAATAATAGCATTATTTTCAAGATGTAGTAGTAGGTGTTGTTGACTTATTATATTTGAACTTGTACATTTTCAAAGATACCTACTTTTTCAAAGATTATTTTTCTTTATTGATCCAAAAAGAAAGCCACAAATAGGAAATGCTTTTCAATATCAGAAGACTGTCACCAATAATGAAAAAATAGTCCATAATGTAATTTACTTACTAAAGAGCATTTATTTTAAAGAGCAACATGAATATAATAACAATTTGACATTAGGAAATGAGTTTTGATAGTGATTCTTCTGAGATTTAAAATTTATTCAAAAATTTATATATTTATCTTATTCCCAAATTTTATATTGAAAATTGAAAATTTGCTGCTGATCATAAAAGGAACATTAATTAAAACAGTTATATAATGCTTTATTTGAATACTAGATTTTTATTAATAATCTCAGAAAAAATATAACAAAGTGTGACAATTATATGATAATAATAAAAATATTTTTTTTAGACTATAGAATTAAAAAAGAATTGCATTTTTGTAATAATAGTAAATTGCTTTACTAAAAGGAATTTCTTCTAAAATAATAATAATCTATCTATTTCATCATTTATTTCATATTATTAATTTTTAAGACTTATAATTAGATGCCAAATCAACATTGAGAACATATTGTTTTACTTTATCCTTAATTCAGGATGTTAGTCTTTTTGAATTTTCCCTTTTTCTGGTATAAAATGGTTGTTTTTCATTTTATCAAAATATCCTGGTGGCATAACAAAATAAAATTTGATTTCTCTTTCAATATCAAGTATATTTATAAGGTCATTTAATCCCTTGACCTTTATACCATAATCCTGATTAATAGTCATCTGAAATAACATATTTGGTAAAATCAATGAATCTACTGAAGTGAAATTTTTTTGTTGTGGTTGATAATATTCATTATATATATTAATCTCATTTATTGATTGGAAGATTTTATTTTCAAGTCTAGAGAATTTCTCCATTTTTATTTCATCATTTTCATATTCTAGACAACGTGTTTCAAACACTCCACCAGTTCGCAAAATTCTATGTGCAACTGCCTCAAATATGTTTTTTTGCAAAGTTTTATACACCATCTGATCTTTACTTGCTAATAAAAAACTATACAACTGGTCTCTTTTTTCCTCCTTATAACGATTAATAATCTTTTCACTTATATATGTTGATGCAAAGAGTACCAATTTCTGAGTATATAGTGAAAATGATGAAACATCAAGTTCTTTACACACATCTATAGTATTATTATCCATATAATTTAGTTCTTCATCAGGAACATTAGTGTAAATATGCACAACCTTATTGTTAAAATCAAAGTTTAGAATCAACCACATCTCTAATTATTTTTACTATCATATCAAGATCACAAATTCTGATTGCACTTTCCATTTCTTGATTTATCAAATTTATTGGCACTGTGCTTGCTTTTTGCAAAACAACTCGTGGAATGCCTTACCACATTCCAAACAATTTTTTTGCTTTTTTATAATCAACTTTGGGATATAAAACTTTGGAAATAACCTTTAGACTTCCTGCTGAATCATCATAAATATTTTTAGAGATACATGCAGATATTTCATCCCAAGTCCATACTGGCATAAAATGTTTATTTATTCCAGCCTACTTCTGAAAGTTTTGATAGTTCTCTTTTTGTGATGAAGTTACAAGAATAGTTTTGGCCTCATATTTCATTGGATGATGTTCATCAACAAGTTACCAAACATCTGATTTATTTAATTCATTATCAAATAAAACTAAATTTCCCTGAAATATATTTTCTTGATGAAAGAAAACTGGTTTCTGATTGACTCAATCATACATTAAACTTTCCCCCTTTTTTATTAGTTGGATAAGCAGATAATAAATAAAGAATGTTTTTCCAATACCTGGAGTTCCTGAAATGCAAAAATTTTCTAATTTATCACTATCAAAAATTATCTTAAAAAGATCAGAATAACATTGATGAACAAAAATACTTAATCCTTGATTTGCTTCACCCAACAAGTAAACACCTCCTGTTAGAGAAATTATTTTTTTGTTAATTTCAATATTCTGAACATTCTTTCAGAATTTAAAAAGTGGAGTATCTTCATCCAAACACATTCTTTTAAAAGAATATTCATCAGGAGAAATAAAATGCTTGGGTTCTTTATGAAAATTTTAATGCATTATTAATCAAATGAATTCCATGATAATAGAAAATAAATAAATGAAATGGAATGAACGAAAAATAATATTATTTTATGCAATTTGTTCGTTACTTTTTTCATTATTACATTCCTTTCTCCATAACTCATTCCATTTCCTTACTTCCTCCCCCCATTCTTTCTTCTCCTTCTCTAATCCTTCTTCTTTTCCTTCTAAATTTTGTAGCTCACCAACATAATATTCTTTTTCTACACCTCTTCTTAACTTCTCTAGTCTCTTCAACTTTTCTTCAACATCAACCAATCTTTTCTCTGCCTTGTCCAATTCTTTTTTAATTTCTTCTGCAATTGTCATTTTTAAAACATAAAAATTGAAAAAAACTTTTTTTTATTGATTTAGATTGGTAATTAGAGATGAGAACAATCTGATCTAGATCGAAAGACCATTGGTCCAGTCATAGAACTGGTCTTATACTAATCTTTTTTGAGACAGATCGACAGGATTGATCATAGGATCAGGGTCTTTTTAACGGTCTTATAAAAGATGGTCTTATTGTCTTATTGATCGATCGCCCTTAACCTTTTATTGATAGACGTATTTTTACGTGTTATATTTATGCATTTTTTAAACTATATAAATGATAAACTACGCCAAGTGTAACAAATTTTGAATTTACAATCATACGCTGAGTACAATCAAAAAATGTCATCTGATAATATTAGCGAAGCTGATTCTTTTCTTTCCTTAGCTTCCACCCATTCTCAATCTTCAAACAATAAAATTAAAGCGGCTTCTGATGTTTAGGACTATTTTCAGAAAATAGTTGATGAAAATAATATTCTAAAATCAAATAAATGCAAATTATGTCATGCAACTTTTGCTGCTTTTTGTGCTACTTCTACTTTACGTCGTCATTTATAAAAAAATATACTAAACTTATACTTCCAACACTTCTAACAAACAAACAAAACTCACTTCATATCGATTCAGACCTTATACCAAATATGAACAAGCACACATTACAACCAATTTAATTGACTGGATTGCTGTTAATTTACAGCCTTTTAAAGTTGTTGAGCGAGTTCAAAAAATTAGTACATTCATTGGATTCTCATTATGTTATACCATGCAGAAAGACAATAAAGGATGATGTTATCAACAGATTTACTGATTGTAAAAAAGACATTTTTA
>CAJVPP010003202.1:0-12323 GCA_910592005.1 Funneliformis mosseae | reverse complement strand
TAACGATATTACGATAAGCATTACTAAGCAAATTATTGGCAAATGTATTAATAAGCAAAAATTTTATTCGGTATTTTCCTCTAATAAAAAATTAATATCAAATTTTAACTCGTCAAATTTAATTTTCCAAACATGCCCTTCCATAATTACAAACATATGAAATTCATGAAATAAAATTGGTATGTTCGACAAATACTCGGGGATATATTCCTCTGTCGATAGGTTATAAGTCTTCCAACAGGATTTAATTACAAAATTCCAAATTTCATTATTTGAATAATAATTAAAGAAATTAAGCAAGAAACAATGTGAACCAGTACGTTTCATAAAATTATATAGTCGTTGTTCTTATAATAAAAAATAAAAAAAAAAAATTTAAGAATTTTATTTTATGATAACGTTACATAAAATTATTTAAGATAAAAATAATACCATCGTTTAAATCCAACGATACTCTCAGATTATCTGTTTTAGAATAAACGATAATTTTATGATTTGTTTTCAGACAAGTATACTTTTCACTATTAGAGATTTGAATATATTTCATATTTTCCTCTTCAAACCTATTAAATATTGGTCTATTAATATTGTATCTAAAATTTAACAAGGAAAATTAATAATTGATCATTACCTCATATAAATTTTTCATAAATGTAGCATTACCAGTAACGATATCCCATTCACATATGCGGCTATTGATACGTAGCCAAATTTTATCATATTTAGATATGCTTACTAGCTCCGCTTCTTTAGGGACTTCATAAACATTTTGACACATCCATTTGTTACTTTTAGTCTGAGTTGAATAAATCCAAATAATATTTGACCTACTTGGATGGTCAATTTTACTATATAAAATAAATTCTCCTCTCGTGTTAAAGTTACAATTAAATATGTTGATATAATGTTTAAAATACAATTCTATTTCTTGAACTGTATTATTAATATTAATGATTTCTAAATAAATAAAATACAATTATAAATTATATATATGTAAAATAACAAGCTAATAATTGCACTTACTTAAATATTTGTGTATGTCAATTTTACTATCACAATAAACATATGAACCATATTCAAGTTTACTGTATACTAGCTCCTTATTATCAGAAATACACATTTGAACAATTTTTTCCTCTTTCGTCTTCAATGCGTAAAATGTGGAATTGCTCTCTCTCAGCAGGTTTAATTGGCTCAAGCTTGCCTTTTTCTATACCAGCATCCCACCAGACAATTGTTTGGTCTTCTTCACTATAAGTAACAATGTACCTTTGCATTTGGTGATACTTCCGTCATAGTAATAGGTTTACCGTTATGCGGTTTGTCTTCCATATCGCTAGTACTATTTTCGACAAGTGATTAAGGCGCGATCGATATTTTGTTAAGAAATCTATCTAAAAGTAATAATTCTGTTGAAAAAAAAAATTGTCATTTCCTTTTACATTTATCAAATAATTGTTGGAATTGTTGGCCCAATAGGTGTAATACCGCAAAATCTGGGCCGCATTTGCGTCCCGTTCGAAATTACAAATCATACCGTACCGGAACATAAATAGTTAAATTAATCCAACTAATAACCAGGTTGTTATTACGTGGTGCAAATTCATACAAAATAAAATTTCTTTAAAATCATTATCCGTGGCTTTTTCGACTGGATAATGGATTGGTAAAAATTTTACCCGTGGCTTTTTCGAAATAGGACCAAATCAAATGTCAAATATACTGAAAAGTACAACTTATATAGGCAAATAAATACTTTGATGACAAAATTCAACTTTATCTCTATTGCGTGCGCCACATGATCTCTTTCAAATCCTGTAATCCGAAGCTTGTGGATATTTCAAATTAGTGGACAGCCTTTAGACCTTCTCAGCGACTCAGCCGCTGACCAAAGTCGCATCTCTTTAAGTATTAACAATCATAATTTTAATATTGACAACTTAATATTTAATTTTTTTACTTTAATAAATTGCGAAAGACTATAATATATATATAAATAAATTTCGATCATTTTAGTCGATGAATTTTTGGTCAGAAGTAAAATTTGCTAACTTGAATCAGTTTATGAAGGTTTCTTTCGGATGGTATCTTTCTTTCTTACTTTTTATTGATTATTATTGATTATTATTTTTATTATTTTATTTCTGTTTGGAATATTCTTTTTCCTACAAGTCCTAAGGTAAGTCTTCTTCGGACGAAGGTCTTTTTCTGAAATGATTTTCGATATTCGAATAGATCGGAGTATTTAATTCTATATACAGTATTTGCAAACGAATACTCGAATATCCTATCATGGTTTTCACAGATTTGACTTTGTCGTCGAGTCCGATTCCAACGGCTGGTATCTTGAATTTCAATTTGTCGACAATAAATATAAATGCTTTATTTGTAAGTTATCTAAAAAAGATTGTTGTGTGCTTTGCCTTCAAAAATTTTATGTCATATATTTGAATGTTTCCAATAAAACCAAATAAAAACTTTTACTACTTCTCAACCATCACTGCACAGTTTACATCTCCTATCCTAAATTTATTTTCACTCGCCATATTTCATTATGGATTTATTTTTTCTAACTCATTCATTTACAGTAAGTTTTAAATCGAGTATATTATTTTAAGGAGAATTTTGTAATTTGATATAAAGTCTAATATTATTTTTGGACTAAAATTTACATTAATTCATTAAAAATTGAGGGGCTAAATATTTTGCTGTGTTGCGCCATTAAAAGATTCGGGACATTTATTACCGTCACATGATCTGATATCACACAAATTTAATCATCTAACCCGAACATTCGATTTTTTTATTTATGAAAAACACACAATAATTTAAATAGTCAAAAATCCAAACCAAGCGAAAAAATGAATAAGTTCAGGAAAAAATTCCACACGTCAAATAATTTCTTAACTATCAGATATACAATACAAAACCATAATAAATACAAACTCTTTAAAAATGAAAATTTTATACATAATTTTTAAAAAAGCGTCGAGATGCTTACGTATATGAGGACTTAAAATACAAATTCAAAAAAAAAAAAAAAATTGTGCCAAAAACGGCATTAAAAAAAAATTATGTAATTAAGTATATACATACATATATACAGTGTATATATATATATAATAAGCAAGAAGTAAAGCCAAAGATGGAAAAAAAAAATATACAAAACGAGAATTAAAAAACTGTTTTTTACGCTAAATAAACTAAAAATTGAGATATTCAAAGTTTTTCCTCGTTAACGACGAGGTCATCATCGCGAATATCAACAACTCGATTTTCATGATGAATAATTTTTCCACCACTGTATCGAGAAATTAATTCAGATTCGATTTGAGGATAAATCTCATCGCTCGTGCGACCAGTACAAGTGATTAAAATGTTTTGTTTATCATAGTATTCCAATAGTGGATCGGTTAATTCATGATGTTTTTGCAATCGAATTTTAAACGTTTCCTTTTAATGATAATAATGTCAAATGTTAATAGATTGATTCTTCACAAAGATTATTTTGATCAATTATGAAAATTACCGGGTTATCGTCAGCGCGTTTTGTTAATTTTTCACCGGTGATATCATCGAGCCCAGGTATTCTAGGTGGGTTATAACTTTGATTATATATGCGTCCTGATGGTACATGAACCCATCGATCTTATAATTCAATAAATTAAGTTTAAAACGCAAAACGCAATAGGAAAAAAAAAATCACAATGGTAAAATAAAATTTCATTATTATCGACATACCCATGATACGTTGTAGTATAACTTCTTCAGGTACATGAAGATTTATGACTAAATTTAAAGGTTGACCCGATAAAGACAAATTATCATCCAAGGATGTCGCTTGATTAATGGTTCGTGGAAATCCATCTAATAGCCAGTTCTATTTTAAGACGTATTAAAAATAATTTTTTTTTTTTTTTTTTTTCGAATAAACATTAATACGCTCACTAAACCGTATATACCTGACGATTAAATCTTTGAAGTTCATCAGTGATCAATTCGATCATAATATTATCTGGAACATATGCTAGAATTGAAAACAGTAAATTCGAATGTCAGAACAATGAAAAATGTTTTAAATATTTTCCAAATTGAAGTTACACAAATAGATACCAGTGAAGCTGGTTTTCCACATTTTCATATTCTGACGACCCAATCCTTTCTCGCAATTTACTTTTTTTTTTCTGAAATTCCAATTAAAGGATTTCATAGATTCTCAATAAATAGCCCCTTACCTCCACATTCCATATGCTTGGCAGCAATTTTACCAACTCTTGTACCATTTGCTATATTCTGACGAAGAAGGTCGCCACTAGTTATGGCTGAAATATTAAAACTTTTTTGTATGCGAGAGGATTGAGTTCCTTTTCCAGCACCCTTCAATAAACAAAACAAAATAATTTAATATTTCGAGTAAATTCCTAATAATTGTTTTCATTTTGCTAAAAGTACATACCGGACTACCAAGAAGTAAAATACGCATGGGTAATTCTTCTGTGGTTGGAGACGCGTATTTTACGAATGCTGAACCATGAAATTGTCTTGTTTTATTATGAAAGTCATGACGATTTATAACAGTTGTTAACCTTGTAATATGACCAGCGGTTTGCGGTTTTTTCAATAAATTTTTTAAAGTTAAAATTGGTCTAATGAAACGCATTATAAAATATATAAATTTTTTTTTTTGTTTTTCGTTCGAGTAAAAAGTAAAAAAAAAAAAATGACCGAAATTTGCCGAAATTTCCCAGGCTTATTTATACCCGACAACAGTTTGTTTACTAAAATGTCCAAAATCATATGCATAATTACCCGAAATCGTGCACATTTTCTCATGATATCATTTCCATATACATTTTGTCACATTATGTTACAAAGTAACATTCTGAACTTATTATTTTCTTGTCCATCTGATCTTTTGTTGCACAGCATAGGATAAAAGCCTTATTTAGCCCATTTTCATTTCAAAATCATTTACTTTTCCTTGGAATCAGATTGATGATAATTTACGTCACACAACGGATATTCATTGGCTGACAAATGAAAGGATCGGATAATTCGGATAATTCGAATAATTCGAATAATTCGAGGGAATGTTCCAAGATCATCAATGATTTAAAAAAAAATGAGATAGAAATGATGATCAAACACGAAATTAAAAATACACTTCGAGCTGCTTCGTAAAAAAAAAAAAAAAAAAAAACGAATTATAATCTTTTTTATACGACTGACAAATCGAAAATCGGATATGAATATAATCACGTGATAAATTTAATGAGCCGTGATTTCCATTTTATTTATCGTACACAAAAGTAATACACAAAAGTAATAGTGTTTCATTATGTTTCATATTATAAATAACACTGGGACAAATTTTAATGAATTTAAATACTTTTTTTTTTCTTTTAACCATAATCATGCTAAAGAAATATTTGACATGTTATATTACGTTGCAATTATTATTTTTGATAAATTCGATAAATTCACAATTCATTCCAACAAAACGGTATGAACATTCTGCGACGTTTATCGATAATAAACTTTATATCATGGGTGGTTTAACCCTATCAACAAAAGTATCAGCAAATACGATTGGAAAAGAGTTTTTTTATCTCGACTTTTCTGCTTCATTTGATAATCAAGAATTAACATGGAAAGATTTAACAAACATTAATAAAGTTCCATCGCATTTTGATGGCATAACGGCTAATGGTGGTTTAAAAAAAAATACTTTGTTTTTATACGGAGGAACGTCAAATGGTGATAATATGGAATTGGTATACACTTTTGATACCCAAATGAATTCATGGAACGTTCCCGCAATTACGGGAAATGTTATTAGAAAAACAAATTTATGTGCTAGTGTCGATGCTTTAGGAAAAATATATTATTTTGGTGGATTCTCTTTTACAGATAGTAGCGATGTACTTGATTTTGTCATTTTAGATACGATAAATTTTAGTTGGGGAAGAGGAAGTATCAAAAATGCGATCGCTAGAGAGGATTATGGTTCTACCATTTTACCAAATCAAAATATTATTTATTTAGGTGGAATTTTTAATAGTACACTTATTTCGCTGAAAGATGTTCATTTATACGATACTGTTAATGATATTTGGACAACAAAAGTATGTAATATGAATTAATTATTATAATAATATAACAAATTGAATGCGATTTATTTGTCTCGCTTTAATATAGACGACTTCAGGATTAGTCCCTTCTGATAGAAATAGTTTTTCAGCCGTCCCTGGTATGCATTTTAAATGGTTTCAATTAATTTTTGAATTTTTTAATTAATTGGTTATTCTCTAAATTTTAATAGGACTGGACGGTCAACGTGTAATAATTTTTGGTGGTTTAAATGTTAAAGAAAATACCGAGTCACTTTATGTGTTGGATTTAACCAATTTTGTATGGTCCATTCCAACTGTTACTGGAAAAAGGCCTACTAATCGACATGGTCATAGAGCAAATGTAATCGGAAAATACATGGTTATATCTTTTGGTAATTATTTATTATTTGTTTTTTAAAATATTCACAAATTTTTTAATTAAAATACAAAAACCACCTTGCGTTTAATAGGAAATGATTATAATCCTGAATTTGAAAGTGATATTCTACTACTTGATATTAGTAATAATGATGAATATAAATGGACAAACTTTTTTCAAAATTCAAATGACACGTCTCCTTCACTTCCTTCACCGATACAAACAATTATACCAGCGCCGCAAAAACAATCTGATAATAAAATTGCTATAATTGGTGCAATTTCAGGATCTTTAGCTGCTATTTGTTTATTATCAGTTGGTGCATTCTTTTTATATAAATGGAAACGCAATCAAGATCAAGGTAAAGTAATACCAACTCCCGGAGATGATAATTATAATGGACAAATATTGTTGATTCCTTCCGATAGAAACATTTAAAAAAAAACTCATAGTATTCATTTTATTCAATATAAACTTCAAAATAAAAATATCTAGTACCAATGGTGTTATTGTGTATTAGCTTGTAGGATTGGGATTGGTGCAAACGAAAATTATTTATAATAATTTTAAAATAATATATAAAAATAATTATTTAATAAATAAAATTTTATTAATTAATAAATTTATTAAATCAAGGAATATTTACATTTTTATATTTATAAATGATTAATAAGTATAATAATACAAAAGATATAATTAATATTTATTTTCAGAAATGATATTAGTTATATTAATTAAATTACTTAAAATATAATTATTAATATAAATCCTTCAATTAAATTCTTTTATTGATTGTAAGTTATAATTCATTTTATTTTTTTAATAAATAATAAAACCTTTTATTAATAAATAGTATTTTTAAATTGATTGCTCTCAATATAATAAATTTGATATCATATAAAAGTTCAATAATATTATAATAAATAAATCAATATACTACTATAACAAATTTACATTATATTATACTGAATTTTATAAAAATTAAATTTTTATTTATTTTATTTAAAAGTAATTAAAGTGATTATATTACAGGTAATAATTAGTACTAAATGTTACAAATTTCACTATTAACTTTAACATATCAAAGAGATTTTCAATATTTTCATTATTATGATAAATTTATTAATTTATTAGATTAATTAAGATTTATATAATAATTTCTAGAAATAATTAATTATAAATTATTAAATTTACTAAGAATTAAGACAAACCTATTATTTCTTTCTAAATATTAAATTTATGCATAACTTTTCTTTATTATTATATAATTAGGATTATATTTAACTGATTTACATAATTAATTTCAGTACCTAAACACTAAAAAATTATTAACAATTATATGAATTTTATTTGGATTACTTTTAATAATAATCTTAGACTTTTAAGATCATAGTTGAATTTAAATTCAAACCAGAACTCATCAATTGATACCAATCTAAGAATTGTTACTAAATTATAAATACCTAAAATCTAAACCTAAGATCTTTAAACTCTAAAAACTATTGTTAAATTTGAATAAAAAAATTACTTTCAGCTATAAAGATTATCACTTCTCTATTTTTATCAATACTAATCAGAATTACTATATTCTTTGCCTATTATTAAAATATACTAATATATAATTAGAAAGATCTAAAATAAAATAACTTTATAAAACTTATGTTCTAAGAGTTACTATTATATAAAATTTAGAAAGGTAAGTGATTTATCGTATTTATATCATTAAATTCACCCAAAAATTAATCTAACTTCTATCTTAAATGATACTCAATTGGATAATACTGCATAGTATAATATAAGCTATTATTACTATAAATTAAATCTACTAATTATTGCTTAACTACTTTTTACTTATGTAAAGATCTCTAAATTTGAAGACATAAGATAGTATTTATTAACGAAAACTAAGTTTTTATCAATTTCTAATTTTATTTACATTTACTTATTTTTTAAATTTAATATTTAAACTTGATCAAAAGATTGATTAACTCTAGTTAACTAAATATTTCAATATTATCTAAATGTTTTAAAATATTATTTTAATATCAAAAAAGATTCTAAAGAAATATGTGATTAATAATTATTATTATTTAATATCCTATGATTTTTATAATAAATAATAACTAAATAAATTATTTATCAGACAAAAATTATCATTAAGCATTATTAACTTTTATCAAATATTATTTGTATTAATAAAATTATATTAAAACTAATTTATTATATATAATACAATTTGTATAATAAGTTTTATTTTATAATTAATTTTTCTTTCTTTTTTATATACTTGTATTTAATTCTAAAAATAGTGTTTCTTGTAAGTTAGCTTATAAGTTGAATTAAATTTTTATAATAATAGTATAGATATATATATATAATAATTATTTTTTATACCTTATGAAGGTTAATTTAACTTACAAGCTAACTTATAAAAAATATTATTAAAAGATGAAATTTCTTACAAAAACCTTTTATTTTTTATTTAATAGTTATAAAGCCTTACTAAACATTAGAAACTATATAATTTAAATTAAATATTAATATAAATTCATAATAAAAGTGCAAAATACCTTATTTTACCTCTTAAACTGTAAATATAAAATTATTTTTAAAAATAATTTATTATATAATAATTATAAAAATATAAAATTAATTATTGGATTCATCTCATTAAAATCTATTAAATAATAGTATTTATATTTTTAAGATTAATAGATAATAAAGATATATAAATTTAAAATTTAAAATTTTTTTTATAATAATTTATTATTTATTTATCTTTAAAAAATCACTAGTTAATTACATTTTTTTAATTTTTACTTAAAAAATATCATAAAATTTATTATAAATGTATTAATTTTTTAATAAGATATTATAAAATATTTAAAAATGATTAAAAATGATTGTAATTAATAAATAAAATTGCCTATAAATTTATAAGTAAATAATTGAAAGGATAATACATCATCTTTATTAATAATATCAGGTTTTACATTTTAGATTAAAAAAATATATTTACCTGATATATTTATTGAGATTTCTAAATAAATATTTTAGTTTTACAATTTAAAAGTCTCATTAAAATATACTTACAAGTATTTATATTAGATTCAATCTCATTTTTAATATCTGAAAAAATAGTATTTTAAAAATAGATTAGTTATTTTCTAATCATTTTTTTTGTTAAAATTTCTTAAAAATAAATTTCTTTCTATATTATTAAATTGGTCAATTAATAAATTATAATATTTACTACTTGCTAATATCTTATATAGTAAACAAATCTAAAAAACTCTCTGAAGTAATTCTTCAGATTCATTTAAAAATATAGCATTATTATATAAGATAATTTTTAATTTTTTATTTGTTAAACCTTCATGTAATTTTAAAGTATCTATTCCTAATATTTTTATTTCTTTTAAAGTACTATTAAGTATAATATAAAATTTTAAAAAATTAGTTTTATCTAAAAAATTATAATTTTATTATGATTTAGAATTTTTGAAATGATAGTTTATTGAAGTAATAGTATTTTTTAAAGAAGCTCTTGAATATTTTTCACCTTTTGTTATTTTTACACCATATATATTGTAAATTCATACATTTTATTTTTTATTTGTTTAATAGAAAAAATAATTCTAAAATATAGGTATAATTTATATTTTTATATTAAATATTAAAATATTAATATATTTTTAACATATTTAACTGTATTTAATAATATACAACTTTATTAAACTTTTAAAAGTTTCTCAATTATAGATTTAAAATAAGTCTAAAATTTGATAATTATTAAAATTAAAATAATATTAACATAATTCATAGTTTAAATATGTAAAATTACTTATATTTTTCACTAATAAAATTTAGTTCTTGAAAGTAAATTATTTGTAAAATTTGTTAAAAAAAAAAATTATATGAGAAAATTATCTGTGAAAAAAATTATTTATTTATAAAAAAGTTTTAAAAAATAATAAAAAAATAGTTAAATTATGAGAAATTAGATTATAGATGAGAAATAAAATCTATTAATAATCAAAACTTAAATAAAATTATAATAAAAGATAAGATAAAACTTTTTTAATATAATAAAAACTGAACTGTTAAAATTATATTAAAAATATAGAAAAAGGTATAACAAATTTTAAATAAGCATTTAAATCTAATATTAATAGTAATGAATATTATTTTCAAATTAAATAATAAATGCATTATCAAAAAGATATTTAATTTCTTGAGAAAAATCATCAAATTCTTTAAATGTAGATACAGAATCATTTTTAATTCAAGCTTATAATAATAAATTAGTCATTTATCTATATGTAAATAGTTAAATTGTGATTTTAATAGTAATATAAAATAATTTGACCTATAAATTAAATGGAGAAACTATGAGAAAATAAAAAAAGATTATTTTAATAACTTTTATCTTTTTATAAAAATTCTATTAATCATATTATTATATAGATATTTTTATTAAAATTGATAAATATAAATAAAATTTATACAAAACTTTTAATAATTATACTTTGTTACTTTACAAAATATTAAGAACAGTACAATAAGATATTCTAGTTTTATTAGTAACTTTTAAAAATGCTTATTCATAATTATATTATAAATTTTACATAAAATTTTAATAGATCTGCTGGTCATCTTTTAGTTGTAAAAATTAAAGGTTTAAATTTTGTAACTAAAGATTAATAATAAAGTAGTAAATTAATTAAATTATTATATTATAATTACAAAATTAAATAATTTAATTTACTCATAAAGCATTTTTAGTAGTAAACTTTTATAATAATTAAAGTAACTATTTTACTTTATATCATCTGAAATTACAAGTTAAATATATTTTTTGTATATTTCTATTTGAATGTCTTAAAACTTTTAAATAAAATATTTATTATTTAAATTTTTGAAATAAACCATTAATTTTAAAGCTTACTATGATATACTTTTAAATTCAGATGAAATCTTAAGATTTTTTTTTTATATAGGAGGTAAGCTATTAAAATCACGTTACAGATTATATAATTTATTATATTTGAAAACTTAATTTTAATAGCAAACCTCTCATATATAAATTATTTTAATATGTATAACAAAATAAAGTAAAAATTCTGATATTAAATTTGAAATCTTTTTCTATTATTAAATTATATAAATAACTATGATTAATTAAAATATTAAAAAAATTATTATTAAAAAAATAATAATATAATAATTTATTTATCTTATTATATTATAAATAAATACACTATCTATTATAATAGCTAAATAAAATATTTAAATTTATTTAATTAGAATATTATTTTTCTACTTTAATTTTAACTTCTATATTTATTATTTTCTCATTAATTATATCAATAGTTTTTATATATAGTTACCTATCAGATAATATAAGTACTATTTTCATTAATTTTTATTTATAAATATTTATTTAACTTTAATAAAAAGAGTAATTTTCATTTGATTTAATACTAATTTCTCTAATATCTTAATATCAAATTCTTTAATAATTTTATTTAAAATTTTATTTAAAAGATTTTTAATCTAACAGTTTAATTTATAAATTAAGTAATTTAAATAATTTAATAACCTCTGAATTATTTATTCAAAATAGTAAAAATCTACAAGAAATAGTAACTTGTAATAAATGTATATGAAAGTTTGCTTTATCTATACTTATAAGTGATCATATGGGTTAATACATACAAAAATCATGTTGTGAAATTTTTTATCAAAATTGGAATTTTTTATTCATGTAAATCATTATTATCTTATCTATTTATAGTATAATTTTTATGGCTAGTTAACTTAATAAAATA
>CAJVPP010003201.1:0-12323 GCA_910592005.1 Funneliformis mosseae | reverse complement strand
GCCAGGATATCCTTCAAGATTTGGGCTTTAAAACAAGTACAAGATCATGTTTCTAGCATTTGTGGTTGATGAGTTATGGCCGTTCAAAGGTGACCAATCACACTTGCGTTTCTTTTGGTAGCCACTGTATTTCTATTATTTATGTTATTATTATTATTTATATCATAATTAGCATATCTGTTAGCTCTGTTATTATTGTCAGTAGTATTATAATTATCATAGATTTTCTTTAATTGTTATTTTTCTATATAAAGGGCATGAAAATACCTTAGAAAAAGGATAGACTCTAACATTGTATTCAGTATATATTTAAATACAATAATAAATACTCTTAACATTTTGCAAATATAAATTTATAATTTTATTCTTGTTAACTAAATAAACTCTTTAATAAACAGCGTGTTAAGTTAATTGGATTTAAGTCATAGTTATTGTCTCCCTGACTTCAAATCATAGTTAACTTATTTTATGGAAAGAATAACGTTAATAATGTGATAATTTGTGTAAATTATATGTTGTAGAAAAACTTGAGTATTTATGACCAGAAATAGAAATTAAAACAAGGTGAAATTCCACCTATTATATACTTCATAAGTTTTATAAATAGAAACAGCATTAAAAATGCTTACAATTAAGCATAGAAGATTATATAATTTAATGTCAGATACTATTATATATACTAAAATAAAGGTAAAATATATATATTAGTAAATTTTTTTTAAATTATAAAACTAAACATTTTTTAATTATAATAAATAGAAAATACTTATTATTTTAGAATCTATTAAAAAGCAACTAAGATTCTTTCAGGTTTGATATATTCAACTGTTGCTGATATATAATTTTATTTTAATAAAATTTAGGACTATCTAAAATATTATATAAAAATGGAAAATTTCAATCAATATATGCTGGTTACTTCAATTAATCAAAAACTTGAAGACTATTAGATGATTATTGATAATATAACTATTATTGCATCCATATTAGACTCTAAAATAAACTCTCTCTTTTTGAATTAGATGAACTAACAATAAAAGTATTTAATGCTTTACAAGACTAATTTTCTTTATATTCTGCTCAACAATTACAATTTCAAATTTCTCCTTAAGAAAATTCTACATCATTATAAGATTACTTTTGTCAATTAAAGAAACGTCATTTAGAAATCTAAGTAATACAAGATTTAACTAGTTCTAATTCCAATTTTGTAGAATTAGAATAATACTTGGCTTTACCATAAGATAAAAATGTAAATCTGCTTCTTTAGTAGTAGGCCCATTCTAGTGAATTTTTAACACTTTCATTGATTGCTAGAGATTATCTAGCAGTACAAGCAACAAGTGTAGCTTGTGAATAAGCTTTTTCTGTTACAAATAATACTATTAGTAAGACCCAAAATTGATTACATTCAGAAACTATAAGAACGTTATTATATACAAAAAGTTAGATCGATAATAAAATTAGTGAGCAAATTGAAGGAAAACTATAGTGATAGTTAGTAAATATATTAAATAGTATATATAAAAAAAATCTTACCTTTTTGCAAAAAAAAGAAAATATTCTTAGTGGAAGAAAAAAATGAAATATAAAATATTTGTGATTGCAGTTTATTCATATTCGTGTTAGTAATAAATTTCTAATGATTCATGTCTTCATATTCATAAATTGTATAACTATTATATTTTCTGGATATTAATGCTCATGATAAAAAAGAAGTATTTTTCTGAAAAATTGAACTCTGGACAGCCCAAAATAATAAATTATATCAATTTTAGTACTTGATAATATGATCCTATTAATCAGAATAAAAAAACTAGTCAGATTTAAGTCTTAGAATCAAGTCTGAAACTAAGTCTTAAAACTTATTATTAAGACCTAATTCGCAAGTTCATTCAATAGGACTTATAAGTTCTAAGACTAAGACTGAACTAGGATGAACTTAACCATCCCTAATAATGACATATCATTATAGTTAACTCTTGTTATAGCGAACTCTTGATATAACGAATTTTTTGAACAAATATAATAAAAATACTCTTGTTATAGCGAATTGGCCAATCAAATCTCTTAAAATCTTCACTATAGCCTTATAGCGAAGTTGAGGTCTAGGACATAGAGTTCGTTATAACAAGAGTTGACTGTACCTCTTGTAATAACCTAAAGAAATTAATTAATCATTCTAGAACCTTCTTAATATTCTTCATTTTTGTACTATTTGAGCTGTAGAAATATAAAACATATACTTTAGATGTAAACACAATTGTAAATTTTAGATTTTTTAGCATTTATTATTAACTTATTATAGTATTTTTAGTATAAAGCTTTGCTGACTAAGTTCAAATGTTAACTTAAACTTAGTATTATTACTTTTTCAGATATAAATAATACATCATGCTTGTTATAATCACAAAGAATACCCTTTTAGTCTTTCAAATTACATTGTTAAGATTTTCTTTTTTCATTTTTCTCAATAGAGAAAACTAAATCTTCATAGTAGATTTATTATGTAAACATCTTACTTTATATTCTTTTTTTTAGTAATAAATAATATTATAAAAAATAAACATTATTAACAAAGTTTTTAATTACTTCACTGTTTATTGAATTATTTTAATAGTCTATAAAACAAAAAGCATACTTTTAAATTTTTGGTCACAACTTTTGTCAATCTGTATTTATGGCTACCAATATATTTAAAGTTAAATGATCATCATTTTTAATAGAAATTTACTATATAACAATCATTTTAAAATTAAATAGAAACTTGGCTTTATTGATAGGTCTATAATAGATATTATCTTACGTTTTCAAATTTAAAGGCTTATACACAAGTAAGAAAATAGTTAACTAATAATTAGTAGATTGAGTATTACATTCAGGTAATTATTGTAATAATAAACTATATTACATAGTTGTAGCATTATTCATTCAAACTATCATTTGGAGTAGAGGCTAGATTCAATTCTTAGGTGATTTTGATGATATAGGTATGATAGCTACCTACTTTTCTGAAATTCTATAAGAATGATAACATCTAAGCCTTTCTGATCATGTGTAATATATCCTAATACTAAGCAGAAGTAATAGTAATTATGATTGATATTGATAAGTACTAGAAAAAATAACATAAGTATCTATGGCTGAAAGTGATTTCTCTATCTAAATTTGATAGTGATTTTAAGTTAGAAGCCCCAGGGGTTCAATTTTGAAAGTACTATCTAGTGGTAAGCCTTAAATCAGTATTAAAGTAGGTAGATTCTAGTTATAATTATATATCTAATTATAATATCATAGGTCTTAAGATTAGTATTAGGCTATTTGTAACATTAGATATGTATATAATTACTACTAAAATACCTAATGCCTCAGGTATTGCAACTATAAACAAATAAAAAAATCTATATTAATGCAGATAAGAAATCAGTATTTCTAATTCAATTAGTAATAACTATGCTTCTATTGTAAGTTACATTGCAATAGTCATAGATTCAGGTTTCAGCTGAAATATAAAACTAGATGAATTTCTTATAAGTTTTATATATAATTGAATATGTGAACATATATACTAATATGCATTTGTAACTGATCAATTGATCCATCAATTAGCATTAATTATATCTAAATACTAGATTTTTAAAAATAAATAGATACAAATGAAATCAGTAATCAATAAAACTTAGTTTACGCTGATAGATCTGTAATGAATACTGTTTTATGACTTAAAATTTAGAGGCCTTTACAAAGTAAAGAAGTGATTAACCAGTAATTTGTAGATTTGATATCACATTGAGGTTTAAGTATCTCACATGACTATAGTGATATAAACTGCATTGCACTGTCACTATATTATCCAATTGAGCTATTACTAAAAATAGAGTTCAGATTTAATTATTTAGTAAATTTGATAATATAGGTATGACAGTCACCTACCTTTCTGAGATTCTATAAGGATAATAACATCTAAGCCTTTCTGATCATATATAAATATACTCTGATACCAAGCAAAGGTGATAGTGATTCAGATATAGTATTAATAAGTATGAAAAAAATTAACAAAAATACCTGTAACTGAAAGTAATCCTTCTATTTAAATTTGACAGTAGTTTAAGATTCTAGGATTCCTAAAGGCTAACTTTTAGGGTTGATCTAGATAGCAGACCTTGGACTAGTATTAACAAGCAGATTTTAGTTAAAATTTAAGTCTAGTTATAACCTTAAAGATTCTAAGATTAGTCAAGATTATATATCTCAATTAGTACTATCACTATATGATCTCTTAGTATTCAGATACTGAAACTTAAAAAAAATCTATGTAAATGCAGATCATCTTAATCTCCTAATACATGTTGAAATAATAAATATCATTTCTTTAAAATAAATAAACACTTGTATTTAACAGTAAATATAGAATGAATATTTGAATATAAATTGACTAACAGAAACTATGTTAAAATGCATGTTTAATTAATATTTTATTATAGAAAATTATTAAAAAACTTATGATAATAAAATAATCAAACAGAGGATCTAATGATAATAAAAATAATAGAAAAAAATAACAATAACTTAAAATACTCAGAGAAAAAAATAAGAATAATCAATAGAATAAATAATAATTATAAAAATGACTGAAGAAATATATAATAATACTAATAATAAAGAATATAAAAATATAGAAAAAGATTACAGAAAATCTGGATTTTATTAACAATAATAAAATAATCAAATGGAAAATCTGACAATAAGAAATAAATAGAAAATGATAAAGATAATAAGAAGATAATTTAGAAATGACGAATATAACCTATGAAGAATATTTGAAAACTAAAGATAATAGAAATTATAATTGAGAAATTTACACACAATAAATATAATATAAGAATTAAAGATTTAAAAGATATTATAATAATATGATAAAACTTTAAAGATTAATTAAAGTTAAGAAATTTATGAAGATGATAATGTTAAAATAATGAAAATAGAAATATATGAATTAATAAAATAATAGAAAGAAGAATTAAACGAACTGAAATAAATTAAATGATTAGAAATAAGATTCTTAGATAAATAAAAATTAATTTGTAAAACAAATCCTTTTGAAGATGAGTGATAAAAACAGTTTAGAAAGATACAACTCTTATTAAAGCTATCGAACTTATAAAATATCATATATTTGTAAAATATGAGTTTTAATGATTATAATACATATCTAATTTTTTAAATGCAAATTTACACATCTTTATACTAAAACACTTTCTTTTTTTCTTAAATACTTCATACTTAAAAAAGAAATCAAAATTTTTTACTATATAGGTTGTGATATTACCTCTATAAAAATATTGAATATTTATTATAGAAAATGATTTTTATACTTCATTTTCATCTCATCTGATACATTATATATACTTGCAAAGCTAGTTTCTAATGTATTAGAATATTCTTGAAATTCTTTATAATAATGAACTTCAGATGCTATTAGCTTTTGGTCAAATTTGACAATTTGAATAGGCTGCTAATAATAAATTTAAAAAAATATATTTATTTATTAAAGTATAAGTTATGATATTTTTATGTAGATTATATTAAACAATATATAATATTCCATATTTATATATAATTAATAATCTAAATAAATTATTTAATACTTTTCAGCCTTTAATGTATCTCTTTAACAAGTTTTTATTAATTTCTATATGATTTTTACTATTTTAATAAAGATTTATATTTATTATTAAAAAAATAAAAAAATTTTTAAAAAAATTTTATCAATTTGACATTCTATTTTGATTAGTGATCAATTGATACTAAATTTTATGATTTTATTGTTATATGATTTTATTGATTATCATTTATTAGTTTAGAGCAAAGTGAAGAATATATAATTCTACATTATTTGACTCAAGGTATCTGTTTTTCTCCCGCTCATAAATTGAGTTGATCAATATTATTAGTTTCTATTGATGCATAAACTTTAAAATAGTAAAATAACATGTTATTGTTTACGTTTTTAAATTTAAATTAAACTTAAATAAATTATATCACTAAACTAAAATAAATATACTATTAAAAATATATCACTAAAAAATATATCACAAAAAAAATATCACTAAAAAAATCATTAAAAAATAACATAAAAAAAAATTTTATTCACTCTCTCAATATCATAGAAATTAGGCGTTCTTCTTCAGCCTTCCTTTTTTATAATCTTATGTAACTTTTAATCTATTGAAGTCTTTCGTAAGTAAACTGCTTGAAATAAATGTTATTGAACGAACGAACTCTTAACACTGCAACAAACGAAAGACTGAAAGCAAACTCCTGACTTCTAAGAACTATTTTAGCCTTTAATAATGTAAGTTCTTAGCTTTTGTGAACTGTTATCACTCACGCGAGATATAGAGGAATCTAAAATTAAGAACATAATTTTCCAGATTTACTTTTTCAGATATATTTAATAAGAATGATCAGGACACGTCCTTAATTATTATGAAGATGCAAATTATATTTTTATTCACTTTCACAATTAAAACATTTCTTATATTTTTCAGATGTCTCCATTAAATTTCTTTGTGTTCTACGTTTATAAGCATTTTTAATTCACATATCATGTTCTTCTTCAGTTTTATTAGCTTTTTTGCTATTTTCTTTTACTATTATAGGCTAAACGTGCTTTATGCTATTCATCCATTTCATTCTTTTAACTATTTTTCGTTTGAAGTGTTTCAGGATTAGTACTTCATTTATTCATTGTATAGTGAATTTAAATGCACAAATCTTAAGCAATTTTATTATCTTTATTATGAATACTTTATTATAAATACAACTATATAATTAAAAATCTTTATTAAAAAAAAAATACAATATTATTCAATTTACATGATTAAAATCTATTCTTTTACACTAACAAATCTGAATAATAAAAGAACAATTAAAACAAAAACAATTAACATATTAATAATATACTTTATTGTTTTAAATGGTTACAGTACATTTTCTTAAAAGCTATCTTACCGAATAGATATTTTCTGAAAACTTTGAGCAGAGTTATCATAATGTAAACTGAGCTTTCAGAAAAATGTTCATTCAGAAAAATAGCTTTTGGGATAACATCTAACATCAGTTTCAAATTTAATTTTCTGAAGTTTCAGCATCTTGATTAGATAATGATCAGCATTTTACTTCAGAAATTTTTGACATCACATGTATCAATTTTTTTATATTATATTAGTTAAAAAATAATAATCATGTAATATATAATTCATAGTTTTTTATTAGTTAAAACCTTAGCTTTAGATTTAACAACAGCTTACCATTTCTTAGTATAGTATAAATTACTAATTGTATAGTATAGTCTGTATATATATTTATCTTAATTATGATAAAAGTAAATTATAAAATAAATAAAAAAAACTGACCTTATATTCTTCTAAAATTAAACCTAACTTAAATTAAGTATATTACTTTTTAAAAAATATATATAAAAGAAAAAAAGAAGAATTAGAAAAGTATGATTATTGTTATACTAAAAATTTGATCAATAGAATCTTAAATATATTATAGTATTTATAGAATTAAGGCTAAAAGAGGTAAAAGTATAATTAAAAGAAGTTAAAGAAAAATCAGAGAAGAATAAGTGATTTACATAATAAAATTACTACTTTTAATTATATAAATTTAAATACAATTAATTTATAGATCTTTTCTTTGATTTTTATTTTTTTCTCTTTAATTCTAATTTCTATTTACTTTTTAATAAATCTAATTTTTCATTAATTTCTAATTCTTATTTCTTCTTTTAGTAATTTTTAATTTCTAATTCTTTTACTATTATTTTCTATTATTATATTATAATTTATTATTATTTCTAAACTTATGTTATTCTTACTTTAATATTTATAATATTTTATTATAATTATTTTCAAATTTTTACTAATATTTTCTAATTATAAATTCTAATTTTTTTATTAACTTTTATTTCCTAATCCTTTCTTTATGTTTTCTTTTTCATTTTTAATTCTAAAGATTATTATTTAACTTATTATATATTATCATTATATATTCTTATGATATCATTTTTTATTTTCATTGATTATTACTTCATTTTCTTTTATTCCTTTAATTTATAAAATAATTTTTTCTTTTCTTTCATATTCAGATATATTTATATTTTTTCTTAATATTTTCTTTTTTAATAATATAAATAATATAAGTATTCTATAATTTTAGTTTATTAATTTCTTTCATTTAAGTTTTTATATAATATTCATTTATATTTATAGCTTTTTTTTTTTATTTTAAGAGTTCTTTAACTATTCTCTTTTTTTATAACTTCAGTTATTTGTATTTTCAGATCTTATGATCTATTTTATATAACATTTTAATTATTATATTACTTTCTATTGAAACTGGTAGAAACTAACAGACCTGTCAAATATGATATATATGCTAAATATGCCGTATCTGCTAATTAAGATATATATATCATTTATTATAATTTTATTATATTTATCATTATTATTATTTATTTCATATTTAATATAATTAGCATATCTGTTAGCTCTTATAATTATTGTCAATAGTATTATAAATATTATAGATTTTTTTTAATTATAATTTTCCTATATAAAGAACATGAAAATGTTTTGAAAAAAAAACAGATTCCAATATTGTATTTAATATATATTTAATAACAATAATAAATAATCTTAACATTTTGCAAACATAAACTTATAATTTTATTCTTGTTAACTAAATAAACTCTCTAATAAATAGCATGTTAAGTTAATTGAATTTAAGTTATAGTTATTGTCTCTTTGACTTCAAATCATAATTAACTTATTTGATGAAAAGAGTAAAATTAATATTATTATTATATTATATTATAGTTA
The DNA here is from genome assembly GCA_910592005.1 of Funneliformis mosseae. Taxonomy (NCBI): domain Eukaryota; kingdom Fungi; phylum Glomeromycota; class Glomeromycetes; order Glomerales; family Glomeraceae; genus Funneliformis; species Funneliformis mosseae. Next base: position 3,432 of record CAJVPP010003201.1, on the reverse strand, counting down.
TTATATTATTTTCTAGTTATCATATCATATTTTTAGTTTTATTACTATATTTATATTATATTCTAGTTATATTATATTTTATATTATTATATTACTAAATAGTTATATTAGATAATTTGTATTTTATTATATTATTTAATTACTTATTCCTTTAGTATCATGTAATTTCTAGCTAATTATTTTTTTTATAACTCTTCGTTCAATTAATTATTTTCATATTTTTTGATATTTTATTATAATTTTTAATATTATTTTTTTTGCTAAAAAGATTATGTAATATATCATTTCAAGATTTCTTAACTCTATATTATTTTGGTCAGGATATTTCTAAATATACATATATTAATAATCTTTTACAGACAATATAATAAAAAAAAAGAGTTTCATATTCAACTGCTGATATTATTTTAATTTAGATTATTACTAATTATCACTAAAATTATAAATGTTATATGATTTTATTTTTAAAAATTCTAATATATAATTGTAATAAAAATGATATTACTATATATAATTAAAAAATTAAAATTAAATGAGTATTTTGTAATAAAAAAGAAGAAAACTACCAAAAAACTTTTTTTACTTTATAAGCTAAATCTTATTTTTTTAGTAAAATAAATCCAAATTTAACATTAATTCAAAAAATTTTTTTGGTAGTTTTTTTCCTTTCTATTGTAAAAAGCCTAATGATAACATTTTATATTTTAACTTTATTAAAATGCAAAAATTTTTTATTAAAAAAGAACTATCCAATTTTTAATAAAAATGATCATATTTTTTAATTCTTACTTTTTAAATCATGTGTATTAAATTAATTATAAAACTTTGTAAAAAAATTATAATATTTTAAATCTAGTAATTATAAAAGTATAAAATAAAGTTTATTAGATTTATCACATTAAGATGTATTTAATAATAATATTTTAAAAATTTGAAATTAGTAATTATTAATATATATATTAATTTTCAATTATTAAATTTTTAAAAATAATTTTATTATCTAATAATCACAAAAAATTAAAATTTAATTTATTAGAGTTATTTTATTAATTAAAAATATTATTTTTATATTTTTAAGATTAATAAATAGCAAGACATATAAGTTTAAAATTTAATTAAAAATCACTAAAAATTACATTTATTTTTAAAAAAAAAATTTCTTAGTACAGGAATATAAATATCCTACTTTGATATTAACCTATTATTTCCTATTTTTAATATTTACTTAGAATACATCATAAAATTTAATTAATTTTTTAATAAATTATTTTAAAAATTTAAAATAATTAAAAATAATTTTAATTAATAAATAAACCTAAAAATAAAATCATTTATAATATTTAATTAATAATTATATAAAAAATCAATTAATGTTTAATATTATATATTAAAATACAAAAATCTTTTAATAATAATATATATTTATTACCTATTATAAAATTTTAATAAAATTAAAATATGAAACAATATAATTTTATAAAATACAAAATTTCAAAAATAACACTTATAATATTTAACTACTTTATCATTAAATAATCTGATAACTAATAATTTAATTAATTTTTAAGAAATTATAAAAAAAAAGAAATTTAATTTAACTAATTATTTCATATTATTTATATTATGTAATTATACTATCTGATTTATAAAACTAATATTCTATTTCTTTTTAAATAAGCTGATCTCTAATATGTCTTTTAAAGCATAATGCATAATATATATTAAACCAAAATAAATCTCTTTATATATTTTGAATAAAGCTATTTATTTAATTCAAACTATTTATATTTAAATTTATATTTAATATTTATTAAGTAAATAATGTTTTATATAATAGTATTAACTTTTGAAATTTTTTTAATTAATAATTTCTAAGTATAAAAATTAAAATAAATCATTTATAGTGATATAAACTTGATTTTTGTAACCCTAATAATAATATAACGCGTTTGTTATCCATTTAGCTTAATATTTCCCAGCAATTTTTATTTTCGTAATACTAACTTGCTTTTTTTTAGGATTTTTTTTTTTAATTTTTTTGTTTAAAAATGTGGATTGATATGCAAGATAACCCAATAAAAAAATTATTTGATTTCCTTTGGATTGATTTATATATTTTACTACTAATGGTTTGAGGTTGTTTTTAAAAGTGATTCACGAATTTTTGTTAATGCTGTTAATACTATTCGTCTTCCAGCTGGTTCAGCAAGATCAAAACCAGTCTTCAAGCCATTACCAATCAGCAATCTTTTAACCTCAATTTTCTGTTTTTTGGTAGGCCGTTTGTAAGCTCTATCCAATATGATGCAGGAATTATAGCTTTATAAAAAGTAACGTATGTAGAGATCACTCGAATAGCCCATAATGTTTGATCTTTTGGTGTTTTACTAAGACGTATATTCTCACTACCGAAAGTAAGAATCTCTACAGCAATCTGTGATTCCTAAAATCAGTGACATATCCTACGTTTTCAGATGTTTGTCCTGTAAAAAAATGGTTGAGTCAATGAAATAAGAACTTTTTAAACGATCAACAGCATACAGACCTCTACTACAAGAACAAAAATGTTTCGCTTCCTTATTACAAATTCGGTATCTGATGATACGATAGGTTCATCACCAATGTATGTATATCGTGCATGGTTTGTGAATTCTAGATTGAGAGAAGCAAACTTTAAGAACACATAATCATCATAACTATGGAATTTCCTTAATCTTTAAGGGCCAAGTATTCAATCTAGCAATGCGGAGCAGATCATCAGTATATTTTATTCGCATCCATTTAACATCCAATTAGCGCGGCAGTAATAAAAATCAAAAAAAATTTTAAGAATTTATCTAACCAAAAACCAAACCGGTTTGAATTTAGTTTCTCTATCGTTGCCGCAGTAAAAACAGAAAGGCGAAGTAAATATCCTAGCGGATTTGGTAAAACATCAAGATTTTCTATCAAGTACTGGAGCAGTTAATAACGAAAAAAATTCTTATGCGGAGTGCAACTGAAAAATATCGCCTAAAAAAGATTATAAAGTTTATATTTATCAAGTAGCTAAAAATAAAATACTCTGCTTACACAAATTTATGCCGCAGTAGAAACTTTATATGAAGTAAAATATTCTTACGGAAATGGCCGAATATTTTACACGTATACCATTACGTTCCTTTATCATTGTACAGCATACACCCTACCAAAACACTCATAATTTTTCTTATTTATCGGACAATTAGAGATGCAATTATTCAGAGACTTCAAACACTTTAATTCATTGCACAAAATATCAATAATTTAAAGACATTTTATTTTAAAAATAAAACTTCAAAAACTTATTAAATGATGGTTGACAAATCATTGGTTATTTTATTAGTTACCAACTAGATTAGGTTGGTGTGCGGCGACTTTGTCGCCGCTAGTTATGGTTATTATACTGCTTTA
>CAJVPP010003200.1:0-12328 GCA_910592005.1 Funneliformis mosseae | reverse complement strand
TTTAATATTGCTACATTTAATAAGATACTTAATTATTGGAATTTGTAACATCAAATTCTCAATTTGAATTACCAAAACTTGCATATCATATTTTTTCTATCGCAGTTAATACTGCATCTGTTGAGTAATATTCAGCTCAATGAATTTTCTTCATTCACCAAGAAAAAATTGATTAAACAATGATAAAATTCTTACTATGTGTCAACTATGAGGAAATTTGTATTGTGCACATCGATTAGATAAACTTAAAAAAATGGAAGAAACATATAACGATATTTTATTAGACTCTGTAGCTAAGACAAATGAAAGAATTGAGGTTGCTCAAAGGATTGATGATAAACCAGTATAGAAAAATTTTCCGAAGATTTAAATTGGAAATGAAGATACTATGCGTAAAGTTATTAATAGATGGATAGAGATATTAGAAGATGAGGAAACTGAAGTTATAGAATAAGCTGATATTATTAATATGATGATAGAAAACAATCAATCATTAGATAACAAGAACATCCATGCCAAGGCCGTAGTGCAATATGTTTATTAGAAAACTGTTTATTGCCGATTGTATTTTAAGACATAATGACAAGCCTTAATAAAGATTCCTGTTATTATTCAATAGAAAGTGACAGTTCAAGACATGGTCATTTAAAAGCTGGTTATCCTTCAAATCAATAATAACCATTTTTTTATAACCTTCAAGTATTTCGTTAAAGTATTACAATTTTCCCGAACAAATCACTTTAAGCCTCACATTTCGATGACCAAGCCACCATTAACGGATCAAGTTGTGGCTTTTGAGGGTTAGTCGGGTAGACTTGTTTATTTTCAAAACGAATTTGGTTAATACAAAAAATTTTCGTGTTTTTTAAATAGAAAAAGAGAATCTTTTCGAGTACATTACTTTTTTAACCAAGCCTGATTGAAAAGATCCAAGTTATATTTATTTATTTATTTTTTTTTTTAATATAAAAAGGTCAATCGATCATACTAATTATGGGTAAATCAATTAAAAGAATGAAATATTTTTAAAAAATGTAGAACGAGCGGAAGAGAGATATATAATACTTTTCCGTATATTATCGATTAAAGTTACATTGCGAAAGTGGTGGCAGAAGGGTGGTAGTTGTGGCTATGTGTTAATGATTTTTTTTTTATTATTATTTTGTTATTTTAATTTGAAAATGATATTAAGAAATGGTTTTCGTGTAAGATTTGGCTTTGCATTCAAATTCAATTGGATTGATCTCATGTTAAAAAAAAGATGGTATAAAAGAAAGTAATGGTATTTATTTTTTTGATTTTTTCAAATTTTCAATATATATCCTTTTCTTCTTTCCCATTTCAAAAGAAACGTAACTGCGCCAAGTAAAATCGAAAAAATGTCATCAAGAAAGTCAAAGATGCAATTTAATCCGTCAGAATCCGAGAAATCGCGAGGAGTAGCAACAGAATGTTGTTGTTGTGTTTGCACTCCTATCATTATGGCAGTCGGAACTTGTTGCTGTTTAGTTATTGTAATATTTATCATATTGGTTGTAAGTAGTAGAAACATGACATGATGATGGATATTTAAAGTAAAAAACAATGAAAACAAATTAATTAATCGGAGATTATAATAAAATAGATTATCGCGGGAGTTAATATTCATGCTTGTAATAAACTCAGTGAGAAAGTGGACATTAATAACGTTATACCCACCAACTTTACTTATGATCCGAACATTTTTCAAAATCTCGAATTCAACTCACTCAACAGTATCATGACCAAAGTAAGTAAATTAAAAAGTATGATCATGATGATTCTCATTCTTTATTATTATTCTTATTATGGTTAAAAATTATTATAGACGGGAAAAATATATGTTTCACAAAGTAATTCAACTAGCGATACAAATGTAACGGTTTCGGTTCGTATCGCGGCCACCAAAACAAATGAAGCATGGGTTAAAGGTGAAGACGTTGAAGCTATAAAGAGAATTACCGTGGTATGTATAACTCGTACGGGTGCGATTTAACGTGTATACTAAAAAAAAAAAAACTTTTGTCGTACATGTTGATTAGGAACGAAGCAATACATTTAAAGGAGCATTTGCGTGGGTGGGATATCTTAGTTTGCCACCAAGATGTATTTTAGCACAGGTGGATGTTATACTTCCACAAGTGATTCCTGCTACCACATCGATTGTAACGGATGTAAACGATATTGTGGTTTATTCAAATTCGGTACCTTACACCTCTTCAAAGGTCAAACTAACAACGATAAATGGCGAAATTGATGTTAGAAATCTTACAGTGGAAAGTTTAAATTTAAATACTAATAATGGGGATATTAATGCTTCCGTTTTAGGAATTACAAGTGAATTATTCGCCGCTACTGATAGCGGTAAAATCCAATTAAACGTAACAGTTGATCCTAGCGCAACCAATCCAAAGATTGAAACCACCAATAAAAATGGTTTCATTCAATTAAATTTCGTAAGTCTTAAATTTTTTTCCCCTCCATTTTTTTGCACGATTGAAATGATACATTATTTTATTTTATTTATTTTTTTTTTTTTATAGAATTCTAGTTTTAACGGAGGTTATAATGTAACGACGGGTAATGGTAAAATTATGGTTTATAACGCTTCAATTGAAACTACCAATGAAAATAAAAAGAAAGAGGGTAAAGTTGGAGAAGGAAATGGTAATTTGGTCGTTAATACGAAGAATGGTGATATCGATGTTACCTTTTAGATGATACCTTAAAAATAGAAATTTACTGTATAATTAATTCATCATTAATTCATGGATTTACAATAAAAATATTTATTTATAATTTTTTAAGATCTGATCAAACGAACAAGAATTGACCCGCAATGGCGCCAAATATAACTAACAACAAGGGCAAATAAGGAGTTTTAAAGGAATACAAGGCAGCCAAAGAGATCATATAAACCACAGCGGCAATACTATTATGTTGAGCGGAGATTATAGGCTTTTCATCATCCGATATATTGATCAAAACGGTGGAAGTGGTAATAGAACTTTTTAATAAATCTAAAGCCGTTACGGCAATGAGACCGACGACACTACCTGTAATACCATCAAAAAATGCTGCGCAAAATTTATTTCGCACCATCTTTTCTAATATGGTGTTTCCCATTACGGCCATTAAGAAGCATGGTATAAATACTGCAAGCGTTACTAATATAGATTCAAGAAATGCGTATCCAATGCCTCCAAATGTGTTTCCCGCTTGAAATCCGATAAAGGTTGAAAACATAACGAGTGGTGTAGGAAGGATGTTGCTATAACAAACGAAAGGGTTGGTTTATTATATAATAAAATATGAATTATGTTTATAGTGTATATATTTACCCAATGGCTAATGCATCCAAATACGTTTGTTGGGTCATCCAATGTCCGATCGTTACCGCTTCGGCTTGAATAATTGGAATGACAGTCTGCAAATCAAAAATGAAACGTTACTTCACAAATAACAAAGAAAAAAAAAAAAATAGAAATTCTTTGATACGGAAAATATATTACGTAAGCACCACCAAATGATAAAGTGCCTGCTATTAATCCTAAAGCAAAGATATGACCGGGGCTAGGAGTGGGGGCTACACCAAGCCCCAGGGAATTTAACGAAGGGATGCCCTTAAAAATGACATAGATAATGAAACCGATAATTTCGGATAAAAAAAAGGCACCAGCGGCCCAATAAAATTTTCGATCAATTAACATAAATAATAGACCGCAAGCGATTAATGTAATTAAATAATTAATCCTAAGGGCGGTTTGTAATGCGGATAAAACTGCCAAACCAAATAACCAAATATTAAACCTTTTAGTTCTATTGGAAATAAAGGTATGTTCACCAATTTTATGCACCGCTCTTAATACCATGGCTGCTACGATTGGTTGTAAACAACGAAACGATGCATTAAAATATTGATTGCTAAACCCCACCAAAACGTACACATAAGAAAATATCATCAACAACACAAATCCTGGTAAAATGAATCCCAACCCTCCCAATACTCCTCCGATTCTACCACCTGCTAAACTGCCAAAGTATATCGCTAATTCGGTTGCTTCGGGACCAGGAATTAATTGATATACTCCATAAACTCGGTTAAATCTACCCACTGTTATCCATCCTCCTTCTGTTACTAATCTATCCTTAAATAATGCTATTTGAGCCACTGGTCCTCCCCAAGCATGAAATCCAAAATTCAAAAATAATAAAAATATCTTCCAATATGATAATTTTGGTATTTTAGAATTATCTTCAAATTCATCTCCTGGTGGTTCAAATGCTTCCTCTTCTAATAGGTTTTTTTTTTTAATTTCGCTCGTTGTTACGTTTGATATGGGATTCACGGATACGGCTGTTGATTCTGCGGAATTTTCATTTTGCTTTTCCACTATCATTTCATGGGAGGTGGTGTCTTTTTCATTATTGTCATCTACTTTCATATTGAAAATATTATAATTCTATTAATTCTTTTTTTAAAAGAAAAATGAATTAAATCCAAAAAACCAGAATCGAAGAATCTATTTATTCTCAATGGAAGATGATCTACTAGATCATCTTTCAAAAAAGGGAAATTTGTAATTTATTATTTAGATGAGACAAGTGAGACAAGTTAGACAAGTTAGACAAGTGAGACAAATCGGGAATACATAAATTTAAAATTTGGCTAATATCGCTGTATCATATGATTTGATAAATTTTTTTTTGATTGTCCCTGAGTGACGTTTTGTTTTTCTAATTTTTTGATTTAATAATTTAATAAATATTCTATTAAAAAATATACTTTTCCCAAGGTCATAAAAATGAAATTCACGATCTTTTGCGAACTCCTGTAATTGAAATGGTTTTATAATTCATTCCTAAGGGTAATTATGGATTTTTCGTGATTTATCTCGCATTTCTATCACACAACGAATAGAACAATCCTTATCAAGTGATCGACTTAATGCTTAATCAAGAAATGTTAACATGTATGACAAGGCATTTTTAGAAAACTATTGATAAGTCCAGAACGCAAGTGTAACGAGCAGATTTTCGTCATAGAGCCTAGATCATAATCTTTATTCTTATTCTATTTTGCTTCAAAATAATATAAAATTTTGTTATCTTTTAAAAAAGAAAATATAACTTTTATTTTAGAGTAACATTTTCGAATATAGTCCGAAGCGAAGCGTAGGACATTATCGGTCATAGAACATGTCCCCCTAAATTTAAGGCAATTGTAAAAATTTAAAATTATGACGCATTTAATTATTCTTAATCCAATGTTACACAAGATATGTCCCTTAATTAGGGTGTCCAGAATAGGTTGGCGTGACAGCCCAAAAATCGCACGTGATTTTACGATTTTTATCGCGAAAAAATCGCAACTAATAATTCTAGCCGAAATTTTATAATTTTTAGTAAATTGACCAAATTTATTATAACAAAATAAATGTAAAATATAAAATATAACAATTAACCATCCAAAAAAATATTTTATTCATTATTAATCGATATTTTCATTTAGATTAATGTAAAGAAAATTAAGCATTTGAATGCTTTCTTTTTTAAGTGCCACCCTTCTATTTGACAAAATTGTTTTATAGCTAGAAAAGCTACGTTCAACATCAACACCAGATACTGGTAACCAGATATATATTAATGCTAATGCACTAAGTTCTGGTAATAAATGTCTTTTACTACGCCAATATACATTTAAGTCTACAAATTCCTCATCTAATTCATTGAAACCACAATAAATGGCCCATTCTTGAATCAAATTATCAGTAGGAGAATGAAACTCTTTAATAATACTATAATTTGTCATATTAATATTTGCTATATTAGATTGAATAAATCTTGGATCAAAGCATTGTATTGCTTTAAATAATGATAAAGCTGAATGGTGAGAGAGATGTTTTTCACATTTTTCATAAGCCAACCTAAAAGCCTGAGAAAATAATGTAATAAATGCTTTTCTGTTACAATATCTTTCAATAAAAATATGTTCTATTTCATTTGATATTGGAGGAGTCCTTTTTCGTAATAAAATAAAAGCTTGAAGACAAACTATTCTTGAATAAACAAATGGAGCTATTGCTTTATTTCAGATTTTAAAAAATTATAAATCATTAACCAACCTAATTAAAAAATTTTTAAATAATTAATAAAGTTATTAATTTAATTAAAATTATTAAAATCTTTCTTATCTATTACAATTATATGTAATAAAACATATAAAAATTTTAACATATAAAACATAATTTTGGTTTTAACAAAAGTTATAAAGGTATCAGATAGCCTTTGAGATTATATTTTGAATTAATAAATGTAATTATATGAGAAATATAAAGGTTTAATTTAACACAAAAAAGAAAACCATGAATTTCATCTTGTTTTTACAAGTAATGGTATTAAAGTAGAGGATTCAATATTATTTTGTAATAAATATTCTTTTCAACGAATTTTTCTTTGTAAATTATAAATAAATATTGCTTTAAAATTTGCAACTAATTTATCAACTAAAATTGTTTAAAATTAATCCATGTCTCTCCAATTAAATTAAGAATGTGTGCTAAACAACAATTTTATTTTATGTTTGGTAAAAAAGGAGTTAAATGAGAATATACTAATTTCATATAAAAGGCATTATCTGTTATAAAAAAAAATAATATTTTGATAAGGAATTTTATAAAAATGAAGTGTATTCATTATAAATTGAGAAATAGAAGTAATATTTATATTATCTAAAAATTCAGTTCTAGCTAATTTGGTTTGATTACCAAAACTAAACAAAATATTAATAGTATTCGACAACAACGGTCTGTTATTTCATCAATTGTTAAACAAATAAGTTTGTCAATAATTTTATTTTTTAATTTTGAATTTTTAAATCATATGATAAGGAAGAAACTTTTCACAAAGTTGATTTGCTCCAATAATTAAACTTCTTAAAAATAAATTATTATTAATAATAAAAATATTAAAAAATTAAAATATAAATATAATTTCATACCATTTTTACAATGCTTTAATAAAAAAGGTTTTAATTTTTCAATTTTTCTAAGGGAATATCTGTAAGAAAAAAGGCTTCAACAACTTCTATATTTAATTTTTCTTTTTTATTTAATGTATTTTCAAATGATAGCAAAGTTCTTTGAATTAATAAAGGAGAATCATTTCTATGATTTTGTTATTTAGATGTTTTATTGTAATTAAATATTTATCTATAGGGTCTTTACTTTTATAGTCAACTTCTATATTGCAAAATCAACACTATAATAATCTGTCTTGTAAAATATAATTCTCTCAATATTCTACATTTTATGTAAAGCTCTGAACGGTTCAGTTTGATCTGGATTAGATGCTAATCTGTATCTGAACTGAAAATTTCGGTTCAGTTCAGTTCAGATTATTATCTTAAAAATGACAATCCGAATCTAAACCAAACCGCAGACTGGTAAAAATCCAAACTAAACCAGAATTTTCAGATTAATCTGAAATTACAGTTCAATTATATAAGGAATCTGCAATTTATATACAAAACTCTAGAAAAATCGCAAAAAATTGTGAATTTCTCTTCAAGGTTTACGAAATTCGAAGAGAAATCGCAATTTTTTGTGACTCTCTAAAAGTTTCACGATAATTTTGCGAAATTTAAAGAGAAATCACAAAAAATTGCGATTCTTTAAGAGTTTTGCTAAATTTTTGCGATCCTTTAAGAGTTTCGCATATAATCAAACTGAACTTTCAGATTAATCTGAAATCATCGGTTCAGTTCAGATTTTTTTCAGTTCAGATTAGAATTATAATCCGAAAAAATCCGAACTGAACTGAAAATTTTCAGATCGATTTTTATGCAATCTAAAACTGAACTGAACTGAACTAATCCAAAAAATCTTTAGATTAATCTGAACCGTTCAGAGCTTTAATTTTGTGCCAAACATATGTGAGAAGCAACCATTTTTTTTGGCGAAAGTTAAAAATTGATTTAATGAAAAAAATTTAGATTATCCTATCATATTTTAATGGTATGAAAATTGCAAAATTATACTGAAAATCGTCATCACATTAAAATTGCAAAAAAAGGTTAAAATCGTTAAAAAATAATGATCAACAAATTCTAGACACTCTAATGTATGTTAAGAATATTATAATTTTTTCCTTTCAGGAAAAATCATGGTATTTTTAACTCCATAAAATAAATGGGTAATCTCTAGAAGTATGTCACTCATTAAACAAAACACGTAATTATATATAATTAGTGAGTTAAAACTTTTTAGCAATTTAACTTTTTTTTGTCATTATTTTTTCTCACACTTCATTTTTTCCTTAAATTTTTCTTTTCTATTTCACAGTATTCAATTTATTTTTCTTTTTACATTAATAATAATAACGCGATTTGTTTTATCAACTAAAAAAACAAGTTTAAAAATTTCAGAATGCATTAAGAAATGTAAATACAGACAAATTTAATAATGCGTAAATAGGTTTATTTATTAAGTTTTATGAAGTCTATAGTTATTTAAATAAAATTGTTAAATTAAATAATAAAATATTATTTGAACAATTAGAAAAATTTTAGTAAAAGTAAGAAAATCTAATGGTTAAGAATATAAAACATTATCACTATATATTGGATTTTATGTATTAGTAAGAGGAGTTTCTAAAATATTTAAGAAAATTAGAGTTGTGAACTTATTTGATACTTCTCAATTTAAAAGTTTATATAGAATTTTAGATGATCGCATGAAATCAATTGCTAATTAAGAATAAAATAATCAAAAACAATCAGATCTTTTAGAAATTGATAAAATCAAATTTATATTTAACTTACCAGTCACTAAAACAGATACTCCTATAGGTCTTTTATAAAGGGTTTAGATTTAATTAACTTTATTGTGCTATTTAAGAGATGATAATGCTAAATGACTTAGATTATTAAAATAGATAATAGTAGAAAAAAGCTTTAATTATCTAAAGAAAAAAATCATGAAGGAGGAATTATAAACTATATGCAGCATCTGATACAAGTTTTATACCACCTGATACTTTAAGAAACATTTATACTCCTGTTGCAGATATCTAAAAATTCTTAAATAAACATCCTAATAATATTGAAAATAATTTTTTTTTGTATTAATCAATATATTAAAAAATATATATAATAGTAATTGGTATTTAACAACAAAGTTAGAAAAAGAATTATATGATATGATAATATATAATATATGTTCTGATTCTGATTTAGATTTTAAAGATAGTAACATTATTAATCATTTAATGAAATCAACAGATGGGGTCTTTGCAATAGAAAGGAAGAAAACTTTAAAAAAATTAAAATTTTAGTTTATAAACCAAAAATGTTCTAAATACTATAATTTGTTTAGATTTATTATTAACTCATTTTTTATTTTTTTTTGAGTTTCCTCCCTTTCTATTGCAAAGACCTTAGATATTCAAAATCTTGTTGAATCTGATATCACACTTAATAAGCAGATAAATTTTTCAAGACATAAAACAATTGCAGAGTATCTACCTATTAGTATCAATTTACAAGGAGGTATAAAAAGTATTAGCTACTTTTGTAAAATGTTTCACAAAATAACTAACTTAATAATTCTTTATTTTTTTTATTTTTATCAAATACAGGTTAATATTTCATTGATCCTCTATTAGCTATAAAAACAGCTTGAACTTGACACAGTAATGACTTGATCAAATTACAGTAATATTCTACAGGTACTGCATCTCACTTCTCTTTAACTCACCTATTCCAGCTGCCTAATACTTAATGGCTGAAAAACTCGTTAATAAATCTTGATCTCAATATATAACTATATATTTTCTATTAGATTGATATCAGGGATTAGGCTAACTAGGAAAGCATCTTAACATTTGAAGAAGTGAGAAATAAATGTGTGACTCTTGAGATATATACGGACATGTTATCTTCTTAAAAAAAAACCTTTTTTTTGACCTTTTTTGCATAAAACTTAACTGTAGGAATGGCATAATTAACCAAAATATTACAATGCATAATTTTAGTAATGTAACCTTCTAAGAGGACCAAAGGATCTAAGCCAACCCAGGAGAAACACCCCAGAATATGTAACCAAAGCTCTTTTGAACCATAGCTGTAATGCAGTCTTTATGAAACTCTTCAGAAGGTTCATGCTATACTTATCTAAAACCTGAAGTTCTAAATTGTGTATAGGTATTCTCGTCTAACTAGATAACTCATTTAAAATCTTCTACTATCTAATTTTTATAAGTACAGACCCACAAATAATGTTTTTTTTTATTACTTTTAAAAATTAAAAAACTGAAACGAGAAATTCAGAAATAAAGATTTTCTTTGGCTAATTTATTTCGAATGGTTTGTATGAAAATGGATTTATTTGTTTCATTTATAAAATTTAAATGTATTTGAGTAAGGGTTATATGATGAGAATTTTATTTCTAACCACTAAACTTTTGAAATATTTGTGTTCAGTTTCATTATGAATTCGTAATTGACCTAAATATTTCTTTAGAAGGCTTTTTAGTTTATTAACTTTTAAATATGTCGAATAGAGAAATGAGAGCAATTTACAACTATGGAAATTTTAATATTTGTGTATCCTAATTTTTATGGTGCATAACACCTAAACTCATTAAAAATGTCGATCAGTCTGAAATTTTCAAAATGAAATTTTTATGTGACATATCACGTGCAACTAATTTTATTAGATAAAATTAATTTTAATTGTATGTATTAAAAAAATTTAATTATCTAATTTCTTCTAAGACACCTTCTGGAATTCTTCTGTGAGATTTGTATTTTTTTACCGCATACTCAACTAATTTCCTATCAATACCTTTTCTGTAAAGATCCATATAACGCCAATATTTTCTTGAAAACTTTCTAATAGTTATTAAGGCTACTGAATCAAGACTTTTAAAAACTACTTTTTGTAATCCCTCCCATGAGTAATTACAATTTTTATGTGAATACCTTTTAGTAGCATCCCAATATCTCTCAATGAAATTTAATTCACAGTGAAACTTAGAAAAAAAAATGCATTTATATTCTGCATTTTTAATTAACTCTTCAATAGTGTCTTTTTGAGCAAGAAAATCAGATTCTAAGGATATTACTCGACGTGTATAGCAGGAAGTTTCTGAAATATCTTGATTCTTTTCTTTACATTTATTATATTCTAATACTAATCCTCCAGGTGGTCATTTTTCACATTCCATTAATACTTATTTAATTCCTTTAAACTTATCTCGAAGTTTCTCATCATAATGTGTTATTAGAAATACCATTGATTGTAGCTGATTATTTGGCCTAAAGTAAGTATCTCGCATAATTGGTTACTTATCATCTGAATTTAAGTTCATTCAACTTGCAACTAAAGCATCTTTACTAAATGCAGCATGATTAGAGCTATTATCAAAAGCAAATACAGCTACACAATCCAGATATAAAGCTTCAAAAATGGGAATTACTTTATATTCAATTTGTTTAAGAAGATGCTCTGCCATCTAATAACCCTTATGATTTATACCAAGTTTTAAGTAACATCATGCTTCTTCAGATACATAAGGATGTTTTTCTATATTAGATTGCTGTAAGCATAAACGTTCATCAATTTTAGTTAGAAATTCACTAACCATAATTGACCTTTCATTTCCTTTTTTTTATAGTGGCATTTCACCATTTTTAGTTCACATCATGTTTCCATCATTTGAATAGAAAATGCATTTGTCATGAATCACAAAACTCTTTCTTTTTCTCCTTTAGATAAGTTAGGGCATATTCGATTCATAAATTCATTTCATATTTGGATATATATTTTCTTATTCAAATATTTTTTCTAAAAACTCTTTTCGATATTGTAGAATATCTTCCCTTTCATGTCCATCATAATATATCCTACAGCGATATTGTTGAAATGAATAACCAAGAACCTTAAGCCCTTTATTTCATAAAATACAATTATTAATACTGTATTTCAGATTGATTTATAAAATTTTCTTGCGTTTTTAAGGTATAGTTTATATTTTACTTTTATATTGTCAACAGAGCAATTAACCAGTCATAATGAAGTCACGTGAATGACGCAGTATGACGATCTCATAATTCAGAATTCTGAAAATACTGAGAATTCTGCGAATTCTGAAAATACAGAGGATCTGTGTAACTTTGAAGATCTTCCAAATACTGATAATAATCACAATTAAATGAAGTCTAAGAATATTTAGTGTTATACGTATTTTTAATATTCTATATTTTATTATTATTTTTATTTTATTTTATATTTTTATTATTTTACGTATT
>CAJVPP010003199.1:0-12331 GCA_910592005.1 Funneliformis mosseae | reverse complement strand
GATT
This sequence comes from Funneliformis mosseae, assembly GCA_910592005.1. NCBI lineage: Eukaryota > Fungi > Glomeromycota > Glomeromycetes > Glomerales > Glomeraceae > Funneliformis > Funneliformis mosseae. The sequence goes on along the minus strand of CAJVPP010003199.1, from coordinate 12,327 downwards.
CAATAAAGATATCTAATAAATTAAAATTTATCATCTTTCTGATCACCTAAGAAGATGATAATAAATAAAAAAACAGTTAAAATTAAAAAGGATAAAAGAAAGATAGAAATATTAAAAGATGATAATAAAATAAAGAAAGTAAAAAAGGTAAAAAAGAGAATAAACTTAAAGAAAAAAAGGAAAATAAAAAAGAAAATGATATGAGATAATATTAAAAAATACGTAAGAGTAAGTAAAAAAAAGAGAAATATAGAAAAAATTAGAAGAGAAATAAAAAGATATAGAAATAAAAATAAAAGAATAAAAAAAAAATCTGAAGGAATAAAAAAATCAAAGTAGGAAAAGTAAGAGAAAAAATAGAAAATGTAAGAAAGTGAGAAAAATAAGTTAATAATGAAAATTAGTAGTAAAAAGTAAATTAAAGAATAAAGAAAAAAAAAATTAGAAGAAAAAGAAGAAAAAGAAGAAAAAATAATTGTTAGAGAAGGAGAAGAATAAGAAGATACAGTTAAATAAAAAAAGAAGAAACTAAAAGAAAAAAAAAGTAAAAAAATAGGTTATTATTTTAACATAATAATAATATAAATCATATCTTAAACATAAATCTATCATATATTTTGAATTATACTTTTAAGATTCTTTAAAATAATAAAATGTTAATTATTTTTTGATTACTTTTTTTTTAAAAATAAAAAAAATATAAAAAATAATTATTTACTAAAAATAAAAGTTAAAATAAAATAAAATAAAGTTATGAGATCTTTTATTCATTTTTTAAGAAATAAAATTAACTAATAAACAATCATTAATAATTATCATTTATGATATTTATCTTAATTTTAGAAAAATAAAAAATATATATTTATAATCAACTCTTATTATAATGAACTCTATATCTTAAATCTTAACTATAAAGTTATAGTAAAGATTTTAAGAGATTTGATTGGCAAATTCGCTATAATAAGAGTTTTTTTATTATATTATTCAAAAAATTCATTATATCAAGAGTTCACTATATCAAGAATTGACTATAATAAATTATAATATGTATATATAATCGTTTTTTATTTTATTTTTAAATATATTCTTTATAAATTTATATAGATTTTAATAAAAGTTACTTTCATTTGAATCTTCAGTTATTTGTTTATCTGATTATTTAATTATCTTTTTGATTATTTTATTTATATAATTTTCTAAATTAAATTTTAATTTTAATTGTAAACTAATTTTATATATAAATTTTATAGTATATTTAATTTATATATAGTTTATAATATTATAAAAAATTTAATTTTAACTTGATAAAAATATTTTTTCTTTAAATTAAAACTTTTTATTTAATATATTAAATTATTAAAAGCTTTAATTTGAAAATATTTTATATATTAAATTACTAAAATGATTTTTATTTTAAAATATGTTTTATTTATTAAGATAAAATAATTAAAAAATTTTTTAATCTTTTATTAAAAAAAAATTTTTGATTTTCTATTAAAAAATTTATTAGAAAAAATTTTTGACCCTTCTATTAAAAATAAAAATTTTTTTGATTTTTTCATCAAAATTATATATTGAATAATAAAAAAAAATTAATTTAGCAGTGTGTAAAAATATAAAAAAAATTAAGATATAGAATATTGATAATAATGAATATAATAATAATAATAAAGATAACTATGTTAAGATTAGTATTACTATTAGTTTAACATTAATGTTAACTTAAAATTTTGAGCAGGCAAATAACAGAATATCTTGTGTAATATGTGACTAATATAAGAAAGTCCTTCACTTTACTTCAGATAATAATATTAAAATTAGAGTCAATATGTGATTGGTCCCTTCATTACACTTGTACTTTGGACTTAACAATATTTTCTGAAAACATTTTCTAGTCATTAATTTTATTATTAGCTTTAACATTAGTATTAGTATTAGAATTAACATTTTAGCTTTAACTTTAGCATTGGCGTTAGCATTAGATTTAGCTAATTCAACTTTAATTAAAATATAAAAAATTATTAATTTTTAATTTTTTAAAAAAATTCATATAATAAACATTTATTATTAATTTAATTCTAACATTTCACAGTGGTCTCCTATTATTAGATGATAGGTAATTTTTTGATATATAGCCACTTTTTGACCAACATTTAAATACAAAATATTTTGATATCTTTATGGGACTGGAATAAACGATACCTATTTTTGATTTAGCAAAATGTCTAATTTGCTAATTTTATTATTTTTATTTAGTTTTACCTTTTTCTGTATTTCGCGGATTTTTTTAATAAGATTTTAATATAATTTTGCTAAATTTTACCTTTTACCATTTAGATGACTTGCAAAACTTCTAGGTTTCGTCTAGCAACCTTATTTATATTATTAATTAAATTTTTAATAATAATTTTATCATTTTAATAATTAAGATAAATAAATTTATTTATATAAAGCCAATACACAAATCCCATTTTCGGCAATGAATTTCCTTGCCTTGCTGCAGTTGCCAATTTCTTTTATACATATTTTGAGAAGTTGGCTCTCCAATTTAATTACATAAAATGGACCATCCATTTGTATTTGTAAAACAAATAACGGTTTTTCCTTTATAATTCTTGAAAAGGTAGGCATATCACAATGTTTAAAATAGGTTAGAATTTTATCATACAAGTCTAGCGAATTAATCCTATTTACAAAAATATATGGTATATAAAACGGTTTTTCTTGGGAAATTTACCCCGAGTCATTTCAAACACTTTATTTTTTTTAATTAATAGTAAAATTACATAAAATTACATAAACAGTAAATTAATTTTTTCGAGCTAATTAGAAGTATTATACATTAGAAAAGTAATTTAGTAAAAATTGTTGCGCAGTAATAAAATGTTCATCTTGTGAAAAAGTTAGTTTTTATCGGCTACTCGTTCAACCATTTAGCCAAAGTGTCACGAACAAAAATCCTCGATTCTTTTAATGAGTCAGAGTCAAAAGGTAAAGGTGGATCAAATTCAGTTACATGAGAACCACCTTTAATAAGGAAAATACTATTTTCTTCGGCGGTTTTTGGATTAACCGAATCACTACTAACGCTTAACGCAGTCCAAGGATCCATGTCACCATTAACGAAAATGGTTTTCGAGAAATTTCCATTAAAACCACCAAATTTCTTATTTGTTCTATTAATCATTGGAGAAGAAACTATTCCGGGAAATATGAAATCACATTGTCCTTGATAATAACTGATATCTATAATTTTTGAACGAATTGATAGCAAAGGATTTTTTGGAGCGGTTTGATAATAACCTAATTCAGTACAATACTGATAAGTAAAGGAAGCCAAATCCTTATTTCCTTTCGCATTTATCGCAGTCGTTGCAAATGCTTTAATTTTAGCTTCAGGGGTGGTTAGGCCTGTAATATTTAAGAATGCTTTAACTCCTTCTGTGTAAATAAATGCAGAAGTTTCTGGGGATTCGGGAGCTTGAGCAAACGGGCCACAAATAGCCAAGATATTATCAAGTTGTTCGGATGATTGAGGGGGAACATATTCTTGTACAATGGTAGCAGTAGGATGACTTAACGCGGATGCAAAATCTCGGTTATCTTCGATCATTTCTAAACCAAATGTCTGCTTCAATTCTAAGATAGCCGACTCATTACCGGACGTCAGAATAGGATCAAATACAAAACTAAATGCATCCGAAATATTTTTCGCACAAGGTAAAGCTTTAGATACTCTTTGATCGAATTCAAAGAAATCTAACTTTGCCTCTAATGGAGCCGAAGATGCATAAGCTGCAAATACGTCTTTTGGGAACGTTTTTCTCATCCACGTTGCCAGATTTCCTGCATAAGACCCTCCTACGGTTATCCATTTAGCGTCTTTAGGAATTTTTAAAACTTCTGGTGGATTTTTTATGAAATTTGCAAAATCAAATAATGCTTGATCTATTGTTAAATATTTAAAATCATTTGATGGAAAACTTTCGCCATAATATCTATGTTCAATGTTTATTAAAAGTCCACTTAAATTTGCCGCCAATTCACTAATGAATGAAAACGTTGTTATCGATGGTTCAATTCCGGATTCTCCAGGTGTGTAAACTATAATTTAACAAATTTATATAAAAAACTTGTGAAGAATAAAAACCTTAAATTAGAAGAAAATAAATTCATTAAACTTACGAAATATTGGACCACTTTCTTTATAAAAAGTTGAATTTACATAATATTTTTGAAAGAATTTTTTCGATTTTTTGTTAAAATGATCCATGGTCTGATTATAATAGAATGCTTTTGGTTCTTTTGGTGTTACAGGAGTTGTAGTTCCGTCCTGCGGACTTTAATAAAAAAAAAATGTGTGAATTTACGTCGATTAAAATTATGGCTCTATTCAATTTTTTGATAGCTTACCTTTGAATGGATCTAGCCTGTAGATCTGATAAGATAGCTGCTGCATTTACTTTGCTAAAACAACTAAAAACAGCAGTTATGACGAAAAATAAAAGTAAGGTTTGATTATATTTCGTCATTTTTTTTTGAATTAAATAATATTAAAAAAGTAAAAAAAGTAATTAATTAAGGATATTTTTTTTCTTTTTTTTTGTTGAAAACATTTTTTTTTAAAGGTGTTTATATATATTTTTTTTTTTAAAAAAAATCAATTATAAAATATAAATAGCAATTGGTTATTATTGTCTATAAAATAATATTGTATCAAGAAAATCTTCTGTTTGTGTTCACCTATTATACTTTTAAGGAAATCGCCTTTTTAAACAAATAGGGTAATAAAGTAAAAAAAACACAGCTTCAAGTTGAAGTTGGTTTGGGATTTAATGTTAGAAGTAGAAAAAAAAAAAAGTAACTTGTATTAATGGATTCTCGTTTCTTTTTTATCTTTTTTTACAAAAAAAAAAAAAAAAAAGACAAAAAATTCTTTAAGCAAGGCCTAGAAATATAACGACTTAACTTAAAATTTATAATTGATATTTTTTATTTGCGGAAATTAAACCGCAATATAACTTGATATGCAAGGGATGTTTCGGATATTATTAGAACTAGAACAATATATTTTTGACCTATATTACATGTGGCATGATAAATATTGTTTCATTTTGAAGTTTCCGGAGGTTATTTAAGGAGTTAAGAAAAATGTAATATTGTACAATACAAATTTAGAAAATCGATAAATTTTCTGGAACCATTCTCATTGGAGCCTCTGATATCCGAGTGGCGGAGAAGGCCGCAAGGTTTCATAGACCCCGCCGGCATAATTGGTAAGTACAATTTATCATTTTTTGCCCCCCTATAAACCTTACCTTGTTATTAATAATTAAAATTGTCAAAAAATCCGCAAAAAAAAAAAAAGTTGGAACTAAATTGAAAATTGCAGCAAATTTTTTTATAAGTGTAAAAGAATCAATGTAATTAGCATTTATATTTTCGTCTTTATGATGACTACTTTAATAAAAAAAAATTGAATCTAAGCTTACTCGTTATTGAAAAGTGAAAATTAGCATAATTTCTTTTTCGGCTAAATTAGACAAATATTACTCTAATAATATTCAATTCAAATGATAAGGTATTAATACTCCATATAGAACTTGAATAATTTTGGCTTCTGTTGACATCGCTCCATATTTTTTTAAAATAAAATAAAGTCTTCATACGGGTTAATATATTAAAATTGTTATCAAGGATATTAGTATTTTATCAAGTTTTAACTTTCTATATAAAATGGGTTAAAAAATTAATAAATCTTTTCATGAGTTATTTGAAAGAGTTTTATTCAGACCATCTTGCATTCAAAATCATTTGTAAAAATTATTTAAAATGAATATTAAAAGCAACTATAACTTTATTATTATTTTTGAATTACCTGTAATCTTCCAAAATATGTACTTATCCTATCACTTTTAATATATAACTCACATTTAAAGCGAAAGGCAGGTCCAAAATCTTCATGGTAACTCGGTTCATAATCTTTGGTGCTGAATATCAAATTATTAACCTTTTAATATCCTGAATTAAGATTCAAAAGAAATAAAAAAACTCCCTGATTATACAGCACCTCATCCATAATTACAATTCCATCTTAACGGATTATAACCTCCAATAATTTTATGATAATTTTGTATTTTGAAATAAAGATGATTCTTTGTCATCACATAACTCATGAATTTTTTTGCTTCAAAACCGTCTCTACTAAGACTTTCGGGAAAAGACAAGTCGATCAATTAAAAATTTTTTGATTGGCTTACAAACAATTGGTCTTTTTGAGACACTCTTTTGAGCCGGTCTGGAGCCAGATTTTTAAATTTGTATAAATGGCTTGTAACTCAGGTAAACTAAGAATATGCACGTCTTGAAATCTGTGACAGATTTCACCGATTATATGGTTTAATTTGTGAGTCGCATTTTTGCAAGTCAAATTTTAAAATCGAAACGTTCTAAGTAAACTTGTAGAAATAAAAAAAATACTCACATATATAGAATTTTAAAGTTCAAGTGAAGTGTAGTTTCGAAAAGAAAAAACTTTGTAGAAATTTGTCTGTAGCGCATGCGCTGATCCTTTGTCGATTATTTCCAAAAGTATTTTACGTGCCTTTTATTAATTACCAATGCCTCGCATACATATACGGTAAGATCTACTTGACCATATATATTTGAAATAAAAAGCCTATTTTTTTATTATAAATTATAACAATGTCTAATAGTAATTATAAAGGTAAGAGTGTATAAAGTAGTTAAAAATATTTTACCAACAATAAAAAGGAATAAAGATATGAAGCTTCGTATGAATAAAATGACGGGTTGATTTATTCTAAAACTTTTTATTCATGTACATTAGAGCAGGTTTCGGATGCTACAAAAAGCTTCCTCACTAGAAGGTAATACATGTCGTTAATTATACTCATTTTTTTTTGCTAAAAATTAAATTTTATTAAATTCGAATATAGAATCAGCTTCAGACACTCCTAAATTAGAAGAATTAAATGGTAATAAACTTTATTTTTTATCTATTATTTATTTATATAATTATTTAATAATTAATATTTTTTTAAAAAAAAATTTTTAAAATGTTAATACATAGATTGTAAACTATTTAATTTTTAATTTATATAATTTAAATTTAATTAAACTATTATTCAAAAAATATTTAATAATCAATAATATTATAGGGAGTAAGTTATTTATTTTTTTACACTTTAATTTAAATTTAATTTATTATATATTTTTAATGATAATTAATGATATTTTAGTTGGTAAATTATTTATATTTATAATTTTATATAATATTTATTATAAATAAATTTTTTATTAAAATTAAAATATTAATAATTTAATTAGTAAATTATTTTTATTAATTCAATTAATTATATTTATTATAATTTAAATAAAAAATATTAATTTATTTATAATATTACAGAAAGTAAGATATTAATTAATAATTATATTTTTTTTAATATAATTTATAATCAACTAAATTTTTATCTAAAAAAAATAATTAATAAAATATAATAGATAGTAATTTATTTTTATTAATTATCAGTATTTAATTATATTTGTTACTATAATTTAAAGTTAACTAATTATTTATTTAAAAAAAATAAATTTTATTAATGAGTAAGTTATTTTTATTGATTATTAGTATCTAATTATACTTGTTATTGTAATTTAATATTAGCTAAATTTTTTATTTAAAAAAATAAATTTTATTAGAACATAAGTTATTTTTATTGATTATTAATATTTAATTATACTTGTTACTATAATTTAAAATTAATTAAATATTTTTATTTAATTAATAATTAATAATATAATAAATAGTAAGTTATTTTTATTGATTATTATTATTTAATTATATTTATTATTATATTTTAATGTTAACTAAATTTTTTTATTTAAAAAATAATTAATAATTAATAATATAATAGATGATAAGTTATTTTATTAATTATCAATATTTAATTATGTTTGTTACTATAATTTAAAGTTGACTAAATTTTTTATTTAAAAATATAATTAATAATTAATATATAATAGATAGTAAGTTATTTTTATAGATTATTAGTATTTAATTATATTTGTTACTGTAATTTAAAGTCAACTAAATTTTTTATTTAAAAAATAATTAATAATTAATAATATAATAAATGGTAAGTTATTTTTATTGATTATTATATTTCTATTGCAATTTAAGGTTAATTAAATTTTTTATTTAATAAATAAATAATAATATAATAAATGGTAAGTTATTTTTATTAATTAATAGTATTTAATTACATTTATTATTGTAATTTAAAATCAACTAAATTTTTTAATTATTTAAAAAATAAATTATTAGATAGTAAGTTACTTTTATTTTATTAATAAATATAGATAAATTAAGTATAATTAAATTAATAATATAAAATATTATTATTATATATTTATAAATATATATATTAAAGTAAGTATTATAATTTTATATTTAAAATAATAATAAAATAATAATTGTAATATTAATTCTATAAAATATTATCATTTAGAAAAAAAGAAATATATCTAAATTATAATAAAAATAATACTAGATTTCTATGGTATAAAGAATGTTATTTTAATTTATTTCAGCAAAGTTTTTTTAATTGGACTAATAAAAATAAATTTATTGATGAATTTATTCAAAATATTCAAATAAATGCTCAAAATAAAAAGCAATTATTAGAATGGATTCCTTATGATAAATTTAAAAATATTGAATATCTTAATAAAGAAGGATTTAGTATTATATATAAAGCAACTTAGACAGATAGATTTATTAAATTTTATGAATATAAAAATAAAAAATGAATCAGAAAATAGTAGTATTAATATAATTCTTAAAAGTTTAATAAATCATCAAATTTAAATGAAGAATTTTTAAATGAGATATAAATTAATAATTATATTTAATTTTAAATAATAAAATTTAAATTAATTTATTTTTATTTTAGTAGAAATATCATTATAAATATTATAGTCAATTAAAAAAATATTCAGATAAAAATCTTATTCAATTTATATAGATTTACTTAAGATTCAAAAACTTTAGATTATATGGTAATAATAAAATATGCAAAAAATAATAATTTAAGAAAAAATTTATCAAATATAGTAAAAGATAAGTAAATTATTAAATTATTATAATTAAATAATATTATTAATGAACTTGAGAAAATATATCAAAAAAAATCTTATTCATTGTAATTTTTATCATAATAATATTTTAAATATTAGAAAGAAGATTTTATTTATTAATAATTTAGGATTATGTAAACCTGTAGAGTAGTTTCAAATATCTAAAAAAAGTGATATTTATGATGTATTACCATTTGTAATTTCTGAAGTTTTAAGAGGTCAACCTTATACTTTAGCTAGTGATATATATAGTTTTTCTATGATTATATGAGAATTAATATTAGGAGTTATTCTATTTAATAATGAAACTTATAATTTTTAACTTTGTTTAGAAATTTGTAAAGGTAAATATCCTAAATTATTAAAAATATTTTACAATATCATATAAATTTAATAAAAAAATATTAGAATATAGATCCATTAAAAAGGCTAATTATATTAGAAATTAAGAAATTATTTATAATTGAACTATAGATATTCAAAATAATATTTTTAATATAGAATTAAAAGATAATATTATAAGTTTTTATAAATCAGATAAAATATTAAAACAAAATCAAAACAATAATTTAAATGATATAAAAGATCATCTACAAGTATTTTATATAAGTCATTTACTTAATTTTACTGAAAGATTAAATGAAATTTTAGATCTTAAAATTTAAAGTTTTAAAATTAGTCAAAATATTGATAATTATTATAATATTTATATAAATTTAATAATTTCTTTGATTTAATATATATACTTTTAATTTAATAAAAACTTTAAAATATCATAATTAATAAAATAAGTAAATAAATTAAATATAAATTAGATATATATTTTTAATTTATTTATTTTAATTTATTATAATAGATAAAAATAATTAAAATATATTTATAAATATTAAACATTTTTTTCTTTTATAACTATATTATGATCATTTTTATAAAATATTTATTTAGTAACATTATATATATAATAAATATTATAAAAAATACAATTAATAATTACTTAAATATACTTTTAGATTAAATTATAATGATTAATTAATTAAAATATAAATTAAAAATACTTATTTAATTAATTTTTAAACAAATAAAATTTATAATTAATATAAGTAAATTAAAATCTATAATAAAAATACTTATAAAAAGTAATCTTTCTATAAAATATATTTAATGAATTATATGAAAATGTATAATATATATAAAAAAAATAATATAATATATGGTAGCGTGTAAAATTTATGTAAACAATATGTATATGTATATATTAAATTTTTATATACACATATTACACAATATAAAATATGCATAAATAATTACTAAAAATAGATAAATTGTATATAAAAATGGATAAATTATTAATAAAAATAGAAATACTATGTAATATATGCATTAATTTCTATTTATAATACAACTTGTACATATAATTTTGGTCTAAATTTTATACACTAACATATAGACTTATAAGAGTAAAAAGAAAGAAATCATCCTTTTAATTAATTTTAAGATTTTTAGTTTGCATAATAATATACTTTATTTTCATTTAATCAGAAAATATAATAAATTTTCAAATATATTAAATAAACTAAAATATGCATAATATTGATTATTTATTTGATTACTAAAATTATCTTATGAGTTTATGATATTATAAACTAATGATACATTTTTATTTCTAGATTAAAAAATTTATTTTTAGAAATGAAAATCTCTCTTTATCCTTCAATTTATATTAAAGTAGATTCATAATAAAATTAATTATACAAAGATAAATTAGAAGATAAGTTTCACTTACTTTTTTAAAAAATTTGATAAAAGAAAAAGAATTTTTTATTAAATTTATTATTATAACTTATTATATCATTCAGTTTATAATCTTTTTTTATTTTTTTTAAATTCAAAAAATATAAATTAGATATAAAGATTAGTTTATAATATTTATCTTTATATTTATAATCAGATTATATAAATTGAATCAGATTATAATGATAACACATAAAAATCTGATTTAATCAATTTAATTATTTATTTAATCAACCTTTTTTATTTTTATTTATTTATTTTTTTTAGAATAGAATTTGAATGAATAGATGAAGCTAAATGAATAGTCTCTAAATAAAAAGTAAGTTTATTTTATTATAATTATTTATTTTTATTTTCAGAAAACATAATTTAATATTTTCTATTTTTTTTTAAAAATAGAATTAGATGAATAAATGAAACTAAATAATTAATCTTTAAATGAATAAACTATTAATTTATTTTATTTATTTTCAAAAAATGGAATTTTAATATTTTCTTTTTTTTTTCATAAATAGAACTAAAAAAATAACTCTAAATAAATAAACTGATAAGTTCATTTTTTTATTTATTTTTAGTGATTAAAATTTTAACATTATCTTTTTTTTCAAAAATAATATTAAATGAATGATTCTAAATGAATAAACTGATAAGTTCATTTTTTTTTTATTTTCAGAAAATGAAATTTTAACATTCTCATTTCTTTTTTTAGAAACTGAATTGAATAAACAGTCACTAAATAAATAAAATAATATGTTCATATTTTTCTTTTTATTTACCTTTAGAAACTTAATTAATGTTTTCTTCTCTTTTATTTAAAAATCAGAATAAATAAAATAGCATAATAAAAGCATATAATTAGAAATAGATTGTCATTATTGTTATTTATTTATAATATAAATAAATTATTATATAATTAGTTAATAATATTAATTATATTACATTATTCTATTATTATTTTGTAATATACTAATACAATAGATATACTAAAAATTATACATAATTTAATTAGATCAGTATTGAATAATTAATTTAATTTTTCTATTTTAACTTTTTCTAAAAATTTAAATATTAAAATATTTTAATTATAAAAAATTAAGTTAATACAATTTTTTTTAATTAGTTATTATAAAAATAGAATATATTTTTTTTTAATTATTTAAATAATATAAACAAAAATTGAATTTTAAATAAGAATAACTTTTTATCTATCTATAATTTTTATTTTTATTTTATATTTATATTGTTACGGTCAGTTCTTTAAGTTGCTTATGAGTGGTAAACGAAGCAATATTTATGGGTAGTAAGCAGAAGGTTTAATTTAATATTTAGATTTAGAAGAGTGTCAGTAAATTAACAGTTTATTTAATAACTATAACA
>CAJVPP010003198.1:0-12332 GCA_910592005.1 Funneliformis mosseae | reverse complement strand
TTTAGTACCAAATTTGTAGCATATCGTACTTTAATAAATATATTAATAAATATTTTTTAATTAAACTTAAAAAATTTTAGTTTTATATTGAGCCAAAAAGCGTTCGGAGACTTTTGGCGGGGGTCTGTATATTTATAATAAAATTTTCTTAAATCTTAAACTACTACTTTTTATTTTTTTATAAAAAAATAAAATATTTTTAATGTTATTATTTACAATTATTTACCAATAATGATGATATAAAATCTATTTTGATAACTTTAAATATATTCTTTATCATAAAATAAAAGTTAAAAGAATAATTAATTTAAATATCTAGAAAGTTAAAAATAAACTTAAAAGTCTTAAAGAAAAATTTATACTAAAGATGCATTAAAGAATTTGGCATAATTATAGACCTATATTAAGATTAAAAAATATTTTAATAAAAATAAATAACTAAAATATAAAAATTATTAAAGATATAATAAAACTTTTTTGTGATCTTAATATTTATTTAAATCCAGAAAGTTCTTTTTCATTACTATTTTCATTCTTTGACAAAAGAAAACTAGTAGAGAGATTAGCTATTGATAATAATGATAATTTTTACTATATGAGAAGAAAGAAATTTAGCAATATTTTAAACATAAATTAACTTATTACTTTATTTATAAAATTGTTAGATATAGAAAGTCATTTATTCTTGCAATAATTACATACTTTCAACTTCAAATTGAAAAGTTTAAAATCTATTCTTTTTGAACTTTTTTCTAGTTCTTAAAGAAGTTTTCTAAGATTTTAAAAATACATGAGATTACTTAAATCAACTATTAATAAAAAGATATAAATATCAATAATAAAACTTTTCGAAATTTATAATAAAAGAAGGATGAGAATTATATATATTTTTAGTTTGATTAGTAATTATTAAGTTATATAAAAACTTCTTTTTTATATAGGTATATTTAATTAACTATATCTTTTCTGATAAATAGTTATCCTCTATATGACTTTGAAGTTAATAATTATAATCATCAATTCTTTTATATTAAAGAATCATAATTGCTATTATTGTATCTATAGATAGGGTTAAGAATTTGATATATTAAAAAAATAGACACTGTACTTGTATTATATTTATATTAATTTTTAGTCTAAATCATAAATAAAAGACTATTAAATACTATGCAATTTAATAAATTTGTTAATCTATTTGTCTACTTGTTATTTGAATCAATATAATCTGTTATACATATAATTATATATTTTTTTGTTGATCAATTAAATTATTTGTAATCATTTTATTTATACTATTTTATCACTTTAAACTTTCTAATAGTTTCTATTACCTAGTATATTAATTATTATAATGTATTAATTATACTAATAATTATACTAATCACAACCTTTTCTGTAAATTTGCATAGCTAATTATATCTTTAAAAAGGTAAAAATGAAGTATTTTTACAAATTTAACCTGAATTTATTGCATAAAGAAATTTTAAAATAATTCATTAATAAAGGAATATAAAAATATACTTTGTAAGTATTTTTAAAAATAAAATTATTACAAATGTGATAAATTTTAAAATTGATAAATACAAATTTTTTTTGCAAATTATTTTTCTTCAATTTAAAGATTATGTATATTTATTTACCAATTAAAGTTAATTAATAAATTATTAGTTCTTCATAAAAATCTATACTGTATATTATTCTGATTTAAATTATTTTTAATAAGAATATGTATTCAGATTCTAAGACTACTTTTTTCTATGAGATATAATTAGAATTAAAAAAAAATACTAAGTAGTTTGAATATGAAAGTAAAATTTACATAATTTTTTATAAAAATGATGTATACTATTTTGTTGAAGGTAATAAAAATATTTATAAAATAAAATATTAAAATTAATCTATTATATAATGTGATAATAATAGCATTATAAATATTTGTCAAAATCTTCTCAAAATAATTTTTTTATATCTTTTTCTATATTTTTAATAAAGTTTTGGTAGTTTTAACTTTATTATATCAAAAGAGCTTTATCATATCCTTTATTATAATTTTAATATAATTTCATCTGAATTTAAATTATTATTAAGAGATTTTGTCGTTTATCTATAAATAGCATTTAATAATATTAATATAGATTTTAAAATTCATTTATCTATGTAATTTATAAAAAAGATATAGTAGTAAAGGTAAAAGAAAATATATAAAAGATATAAAATTAAATCTGAAAAGCTAAAAGTTTATTGCTTAATAAAAAAATATTTATAAAAATATTTATACATATTATCATTAGATTTATTTTCTGATATTTAAGTTAAAAGGTTACAGTAATTGATTCTACTCATTGGAGTTTACAACTTTAGAATTTTTTCTAAGTTCTAAAAGTATCTGTTATACATAAATTAACTTAACAATTTATTATATCTTAAAATTTAAGATTTATTTAGTTAAACTTAAATGATAAATTTAAAAGCAAGTTAATATAGAGTATCATAATAAATCTTAAATAAAAATAATGTTAAAATAAAAGTAATTTGTGTAGATTTAAATTAATTTCTTTATTTATAACTTAAAATTCGCAAAAAAGTTAATTTACTTGCAAAAGATTTGATTTATAACTTAATCAATACAAAAGAGTTAATTTATAATTTAATCAAAAAGTTGTTATATTTATATAAAATTAATTTGCTACAACTAATTATTTGTTATACTATAAATTAATTAAATATAAATATAAAAATATATATAATAAAATAATAAAATTAAAATAAAATATAAAAAGAAATAAAATAAATTACAGATATTAAAAAAATTACAAATAAAACAAAATAAATAAAATAAATAGGTTATATAGAAAATACAGAAGAATTAGATAAAATATTAATTATTGTTTAACATAATTATAAGATCATCTAATATAAAATCATAATTTTTGGAATTGCAATTTCTTCTATTAATAATATATAATATCATTGAAGTTAAAATATGAAATAATAAAAATAATTTATTAAATAATTTTTTTGCTATTTTTATATTATTAAAATTAAAAGTATTAAAAACTATTATTCTAAAAGTATTAAATTAAATTGAAATAAAATAATTAATTTTTACTTAATAAATTTTAAAATAATAATTTTTTAAAATTAATTAATTATTATAAATTAATATTAAATTTTATAATAAATTTAATAAGTTATTTAAAAAAAATTAATTATTTTAAAGAAAAGAAGATAATTCTTTTTAAGTATATAATTTTCTAATAACTTTTTTTAATCCTTTTAATCATTAGAATTATTAATTAATTTTTTATCTGAATAAAATTTTTTAATTTCAAATTTACTAATTATTTTTTTGTTTAATTAAAGATTTTAAATTTTAAAATTATAAGATTTTTACCTAAAATGTATAACTTTTTAACTGCTTTTTTATAATATTCATATAATTTTTTAACTTTTATATCTTAATTATAAAAATTACTAATTTGTTTTTTTATCTAATTGGAATCTTAAAATCTCATAGATCAAATAATTTTAAAATTATTTTCTTAAGAAACTATCAAAATCTTAAAAACTAATAAAATTAATATATTAGAGATATAAAAAAAATTTTTATTTTAATTAAGAAAATATAATAATTGTAACCATATTAAACAAATGTTATATTTTACTTACAATAAAAATTATAAAATACATAAGTTAATTGCATTTAAATTTTTGATATTTAATATAGTATTATATTAGAATTAAAAATCAAAATACTTTTATTATAACATATTAAACAATAAATTTTTGAATTAAAATATTATAAAAATTAAATATAATAGTAAGTTTAAATTATGAAATATTATATTTCTTATTAATAGTATCATAATTTTGTTTAAGTTTTGATTATTTTTTTCTTATTTATAATTATAATATTAAAATATTAAAAAGATTATTTTGAATGATATTTATAAAAAGTATAAATCAAATATATATCAATATCAAAATGTATCAAATAAGTATAACAATCACTGATGAGAAAATGTTTTGATTTGAGATTACTGAATACTCGTGATTTTTGATTCTTCACAGTTACACCTATGATGTGATAATATATGAAAAAGCTGAGAAATAAATGTTTGATCATAGGGTAGAGTCGACTTCTCATACTCAAAGTCAGTGAAAAAATATATATTTAGTATAGGTCCTTGGGTAGCTTTATTAACATAGAAATTTTCTCGTGTATTTTTTTGGCTATGTCTAAAACTTGTATTTATTTATCACATGTAATAATGAAAATATTTTTTCTTGGCATTTTTCAGAAGATAATTCCAAGTTTTGTATAAAAATTTTCTCAAAATTCAGATCGCAAATTAGAAAGTCTGGCAGTAAATTCTATATAAGAATATACAGTGAATGTGAAATATCGAGAAAACGAAATATAAAGGTAAAAGTAGATTAGAGATATTATTTATTTTTTACCTTACTCTGTAATTTTGCAACAGATCTGAAATATTATCATCTTAGAATATTTGGGCAGAATTAGTTTAAACAATAACAGATATAGTTAATTTACTTCGGAAATTATAGAAGCAAATTAGATAGACGTATAGATATTGAAAAAATTAGCATTAGGTATATTGAGAAGCAGGAAGGATTGGTTAGACATCGAAATGTTTCCTCCCTTTGAACGTTCACCAATCAAGTAGATTTTGTTAGTTTAGCACTGACAATTCACTTATAAAAGATTTCGTTTAACTTTTGCAATTTTTGTTTTATTGATAAAAATGTTTCTTTATTCACTAAAAAATTGTTAATCAAGCAACGTTACTAAATATCTGAATCATAGATTGGAATTAGCCTTAATCTGGCTTGCATCTTTAGCCACTTCCTTCATAAAAACATAATTTCATTTTGGATTATCAGAATCAGTACTATCTCCATCATTATTAGATTTAGCAAATGTTTTAGTATGTTGATCTATTCCACTCTCTATGATCTGATTAAGGTCACAGAGAACATTTTTCACGAATTCACTACTGTAAGCATCTGGAAGTTTCCATTTGTAATACAACTTCTTATGTCCCCTATGTCCCTCAGAAATGGTAATTTTATATCCTTTGGATTGTAAAAATTTGATGTATGATTCACATAAGTAAAAACATTTCTTGAATACTGCTATAAATTCATTATGTTTCTTGCTAAATACGTCGGTGTTGGTTAATATGTTCAACTCTACGTGTAAATATGTGATTAGTTGTTTTATGATCCAATTGACTACTTGTGTTACCATATATCTCGTTTAGTTTCTTCCTTGTTTCTTTATTGTTTACACAATTTTTCTTGAAAACTTCAAAACTCTTTTGAGCAAGAATAAACTATTTGATAATATCAGACCATGGAGATATGGTTTGTTTGCCAGAAATAGGATCTGATAAATGCAAGTCTATACAAGAAAATGATGTTTTATACTTTTCTTTACGTGCACAATTAACAATATCCATCACAGATGCAGAATGGATCCCACTTTTTTGATGTGTCCTAGGAATCTTTACGGATAATTTTTGTTTTTATTGTCTTTATAATACTCGTAACAAGCCACAGAAATTTGGTAAGTCTCATTTAGATTATTAACGTTAATCTCAGAAGATTCTAGGAATTCTAGGAAAGATTTAATATGTGGCTCGTCATTATTATCCTTTATATCTCTTTTAAGTTTATCTAATCTATGTCTAAACTTAACAGAACAGTACTCAAATACATTAAAAAATAAAGTAGACATATCCTTTCTTTTAGTTGCTTGTTCAAATGTCATGAGAGCATTTTTAGATAAATTTTTCATGAGTCCTTTAATTTCATTGATATATTTAACATCTCTAACAAGCTATCTACCGTTCTTTGAAATGTAAATTCTACACTTGCTGGGTAAAATTTTCATGTTAACCGCTACTACTTTACTGTCTCTTGCTAATATCATTGCTAGGTTACGAGAAAATATGTCACTCTTTGATAAGCTAATTTCTTCTTTACTTGCTTTGTCGGTAATAAATATTACGCTTCTAGCAACATACACTTTACTATAAAATTCTGTAAGTTGCAATATTGGGTTTGCCCTTTTTGCCATTCTACCTGTTTATAAATGTGATAAATGTGTAAAAATATTTTGAAAGAAAATTAGGATAATTCAGATGTATTATTTTAAATTTTTGATGTAATGTGAAAAAAAATGGTCGTAATACAATATATGGAATACAAACAGCATGAAATTTCAGCTGGAGTGAACTGTTGATTTCTGATACTACATGTTCTGTGCATAACTGACTACCATTTATTCTATCCAGAATATTGACGTTTAGACAAATAAAATCAGATTGGAGTTAACGTGTTAGTATATAGATAGCTTAGATGAATGAAACACCAGCAGGCATTAGTATAGAAACTTATTTCATTTTGCAAAACAAGTTTATGTATTACCGAATCTTGTAATTTATTTTTATATTAATAAATCAGCGATGAGGATATTACCTCGTTTTTTATTTATGCTAACGAACTTATGAATTATTCTATCTTTCATAATTATTATCATACATGCAATTCATTGATTCATTGAGAGAATTAAATGCCAAGCTCATAGCTGAGATTACTGAGCTTAGGAAGGAGAATGCTGAGATCCCTGAACTTAGAGAGAAAATACTAAGATTTGCTGCCCTATGAAAAATATATGATTATTTTACGTACAGTAAATTTTCATCATGTAATGCTCATAATGATCATTCATTAAATATATATGTTATGTGGATTTTATATTATATGTATCTAAATCATTTATTATTTGTATATAAATTATATTATTTGTGCATAAATTATTTATATTAAATGTATTTATTAAACTTATTATACGTATACAAATTATTTATTAAATATTTATATCACCTATTATTAATTAATAATGCAACATTACTATTTTCTTAAACTGCTATATCTTTCTTTTTGTTATATTGTTGTTTTTTGACAGGAGATTTCATGAAACCTTCTTTTTCAATTTCATTATTATTAGATCTAGCATTTTTAGTCTAAGAAGATCTGTAAAGTATAGTCTGCCTTGGCTTCAAATCACTTTTCCTAATATTATTATTAAAAAACAGACAAACATTTGATTAATTAAAAAAACAACTTACTTCGCAATAATTTGGGATAAGTAAAATTCATTAAACTTGTTATTAAAGCCAGTAGGACTACTTTTAGAAAGATTTAACACTTGGCTTTTCATATTAAGTAATAGCATATTATACCCTTCATTTGTTTCAATATCTGAATTGACTTCTTTTTATTTTTCTTTTCTTGCTTCAAAAAATATTTTTTCTCATTTTTTCATAAATTTTTCAATTTGTTGATTAATATTTTGAAAATCATCTTTTATATTTAAATAAAATTAATATACTAATTACAATAAATTAAAATATTGAAATTTAAAAATAAATATAAATTTGAATTTGCAGAATTTTTAACAAAATTTTTATGATCATTTTGAATATAATTTCTTTTATGCTTAAATACTTGATTGGATTTTATTGTATATATATTATAAACACAATATTTTACTAATAAAAAAATTTATAATGTGTAAACTACATACCTTTCATTTTAGGATTATTATCGGATTTTTTAGTTAGATAACAGTTGTTACCTATAGAAAATGATTAACTTAATAAATATATCAGATTAATTTAATGCTTATTAAATACTTACAATTTATATTTATCTTGCAATGCATAAAGTATATTAAAGGCCAATCTCTAATACAAGATGGAAAATTTGGGTTATTCTTTTTAAATTTTTGAATAATACCTACTCTAATTTTTTTATCAAGATTCTTATATTAAACTTCAGTAGGAGTATAATGCTCAACAATATTAAAAAAAGCAGTCTAAAAATACAAAAAATTATAATTATTAAAGAATCAAATTTTAAAAGGTTGTATTAAAATTATTTACTTTATAACTTTATATACACTTTCTTCTATCTTTAATTTTAAGTATAAATCTATAAATTGACCTAATCCTGTAAGTGATTTTGAAATTAGTTTTGTAATTAAATAATCATCACTATATTTTTCATCCTTAAAAATGTAATATATCAGTATATTAAAAAATACAAATTATAAATACAAGTTGTATTTAAAATTTACCTCTGTATCCTCTGTATTCTTTATATAATTTGATGATTTTAAGTTAGATTGACATTTCATTGATATTTTTTTGGGATACAATACATGTTTTTATATTTCTTTGAATATTTTTATTCTTCTCTCTCAATTCTCTAACACTTTCTTTTTTATTTACTTTATCTTTTAAATTTTTATTTTCTATTTCTAAATTAGTAATGCAAGCTAAAATAGATAATAATACTTTTTCATCTACCTTTATTTGCATACTACCAATATTTTTGAAATTATTAATAATAAAGTTATCATAATATTATTTTTGAAAACTGAATTCTGAGAGCCTTTAGCAAAGGTTTAAATATCTTTAGGACTTGATGACTTACTTTTAATAATAGGTTTGACAATATTTTTTCTTTGATTTGTTATATTTAAAATAAAAAAATTTAAAAAAATAAATCTAAAAAAATAAAGTTTAAAATGAATCATAAGAGCTTTTATATATTATTAAATTAAACTTTATAATCAAATATATTGCAATGTAATATTACTGCAATTTTATTTATTATTAAATTCATGCTAAAATTTATTGTGATACAAATAAGAAAATAATAAATAATTTTACACTAAAATAGACTTATATTTAATGTGATATAAATAATAAAAATATAATAATTCTCATGCTAAAATAAACTTATATTATGATACAAATAAGGAAATAAAAGTATTATATAGTGGTCACATTAAGGTTTTTATTTTTTTTTTAAATTGAATTTTATATCATTAAATTAATTATATTAATTTAAAGTTCAAATAAATTAAAAATTTTCTTTATACCTATTCAATATACTGCAAAAAAAAATATTAAAAAAATGAAATATTAGTTTTAAAATCTATAAGAACTAGACATTGTAAAAAGAATATGAAAATACATTATTAAATTATTATATGAGTTCTAGTTCTAAATTAATTTCAAGCTTAAGTCTTTCAAATTTTGATTCTAATTTAACAGAAAATAAAAAGATTAATTTCTCATCAAACAATATTAATGATATATTAAATAATATATCAGGTTAGGGAAGGGTCAGAAATCAGCTGATTTAAAAGGTAGGTAAGGGATTAGTTTCATATATCAGGTATTATGATCACGTAATATATTTAATATGAGATGATTGATTAGCTTTTTATCTTACTTATTATATTATATAATTATTATAGAATCTAATTTATTAGTAATATTATATTCTGCCACTTCATTCTAAAATCTTTTTAAGATCTTTAAATTATGAAATAGATATTAAAGTTTTATTCAAGTATTATGTCATTACATATTTAAACTTTCATATGGTTGATCAACAGGTTCATCTAAGTAGCAAAAATTGATTTATTAGTATATAATTAACAAATTTAATGACGTCATCATAATCATCATAAAAATTACATATAAGTCACAATTTCTCAAGTAGAAATCAATCTACATTTAATTGAACTTCACGAGAAATCTATCTAATCTCTCACCACAAATTTCTTCCTGAATTTATATCTTTAGCAATATTAAAATTTAGGTTTAACAAAACAAATACACAATCTATTTCTATCTCGCCAGCTTATTTCTAGGTTCTCTTCTTTTTGCAATATCCAGAATGCACATTTTGCTTATGTTTATTCATGAACTTGAGGGTTGAAAAGTATTTTTCGCATATATTACAATACAAATGTTGATAAAGTTCTTACAAAATTGAAGGGCAATTACTATCATACTTTGGAATTTTGAGTTTTATTATGATATTGAAGAGCATGAATTAGGTTGATAAAATAACTGTCCTTTCCTTTCATAGTTGAAGGGAGAAATTTATTATTCTTATTCAAAAGAATGGTTACATCTAAAACTCTGTATTTATTACAACATTCACGATTTTGCATTTTCTTATATCTAATAAATAATGACAAATCTGCACATAATTTTTAATCCACCCTCATGATATTGAAGGCTTGAGCTTATTGAATGTATGTCTATCTTAGTTAACATATTTTACTTTCACAGATTTTCTATAAATGTCATTCCTTTATCATATATTACATAATTTTTTTCCTGAGTATTCAAAATTCTGTCTTGTTAATTCTTTGTATATCACATTTCTTTGACTATCTAGATGTGACCTGAACTTCCTCACAGGCAAAGTGATACTAGCAAGCTTTGCAGATAAAGAAGTAATACTACATTTTACTGAATTATACACACTTTAACCTGAAGTATAAGTGTGAACAGTCAAATAATCCAGATTGAGAGCGCAAAAAAGATAAGTGTATTGAATAATATTCTTCATATACTTTGGATTTTCATCAGGTCTATCATCAATAAGAAAAATCCAAATAGGTCTAACTTTTTCTTCTTTTTTTAGAGTAGTGAAAAACTCTTCACTTGAAATAATGCTTTTTAAGTCTGCAATATGGATTGTTGAAGATGTTTCAATAAAGTATTTGGCCTAACAAATATGAAAAGTTGACCAATTTGTAAGGTGTTACTCAAATCAGCTAGATTAATAATCTAAAGTTGTGAGCGAAACTAAAACCTAAACCTAATTTTTAGCGAAACTTTCAAAACTTGGTGAAACTAGTTTCGTCATTCATGCAAAATTTTAAAACTTTCAAAATTTTTGATACCTAACAAAACTTCTGAAACTTAGCAAAACTTTTGAAATTATCAAAACTTAATAAAACCTTCTAATGAAACTGACAAATATTCAAAACTTAACAAATTTTTGAACAAAATTTAGCAAAATTAAATAATGTATTTTAATTAATTAAAGTAAATTGTAATATTTATGCAAAAATTTATTTATAAAATGAAAATTTTAATAAACATTAATTATTTAACCTATGCGTCTATAAAGTTATTATAAATAAACTTCAACTACTAAATTAGAATTCTAATCCTCATCAATTTCTTCCTGAACTATTTTACTATTATCTGATTTCTCTTCTAAGTTAATATCCAATCTCTGATAAATTCATCAAATCTTTTAAAAATTCTGATGCATTAAAATCTATAATATTATCTAAATAAATGTTATTCTTATTAATACTTACATTCTTTTCTAATATATCTAATATATTTGTATTATTTATTTCATCATTTGAATCTTCAAATTCTTCATCTTCATATAAATCAGCATTATTTAAAATAGATTGTAATTTTTCACTTCCTTTTCTAATACCATAATGTGGTAATTCTTTTTTTTACATTTGCAAGATAAAATAATGCTAATTTTTGTATTCTTTCAATTTTTTCTAAACTAAGTCTAGTTCTATGCTTTTCATAAAACCAACCATGAGATAACCATATTCTTTCACAAGAAGCTGAATAAGGAGTAATTAAAAGAAGTTTAATAGTAAGCTGTGCAATATAATTTTGACCTTTTGGCAAAAAATTATTTATACAATATCATTATATTATAGGAGAATTATCAAATTCATATTGTAAATCAAATGGTGGATCCTGCTTTTTATATGCAGTTAGTTATGACATTAATTCTTCACGCTCTTTATTTGATTTTGTCATTCTTTTATAAAATTTGTCAGCTGTTAAAAGAATCTGACAAAATATGCCTTTTACCTATATTTGATCTAAATAAAATACAAAATTATTTAAATTTTATTAAAATAAAAATTATTTGAATTATTTTTTTTTAAAAAAATATTTTACTATTAATACCTGGATGTAAAAAAGCATAATAAATATATATCATCATCAAATTTAATAAATTTTCGATTAAAATTACAATACAATCTTATCAAAATTCTCAATGATTATTTTTTGGTAACTTTTTAATAGCTACTCCTAATCATGTTAATCTTAAATAACAGTTTGCTAAAGTACTTATTTGTGATTCTAAAGTAGCAATGCTTTTTTTAAGTGGATGTAAAGCAAAAACTAATACACAACAATTATCAAAAAAAGCATGATTTTGTAAAATAATTAATGCTACAGTAAAAAGTATTTCTGCATAATCTGAACGTATTTAAATTATTATAATATTATTAATTTAATAAAAAACATTTAATTTTAATAATATATTATTATTAATATTTACAGTTTTTAAAGGAATCTGATGATATACACTCCCCGGTCAAAAGTATTGGACCACGTGATTTTCGTTATACTAATTGGCGTAATTTTTGCCGATTATAA
>CAJVPP010003197.1:0-12333 GCA_910592005.1 Funneliformis mosseae | reverse complement strand
TAATTTAATATTTTTTAAATAAGTAATACAGATGTAGATCTTCAAAATAAATATAGTTAGATTTCTTTTTTGTATTATGTAGATTGATCTAATTTTTATCATTTAATAAAAAAAAAAATCGAAATAAAAAAAATTTTTTTTTTATTTATTAATAATAAATTTTATAATAAACACTTCCTTTCGCATACTTACACTCCTTTAAAAACCTTTTTTTTTTGTATTATTATTTTAAGGTTCAGTTAACTTCTGAACAGAGATATAAGCTTTAAAAATGGCTTTGCTTCAAGAGAAATTGCTGCCAAAGTTGGTTGTAAAAGCCATATAACCATTTCAAGACTCAAAAAAGTATGAAAAGACTGGTAAAGTTGAAAACAAACCTGGTTCAGGTCATCCAAAAAAACTGAATGAGCAAGATGAAAGTTCTCATATAAGACATTTAATGATAAAGGAATGTATAACTGCGGTCCAACTTCAAAAATCACTAAATCTTCTGATAATATTGAAGACAGCACTAACACTATTCATAGAGCTTTGAAAAGAAATGGTTTGGTAGCTTGAGTAAAGTGTAAAATGCTACGATTATCAAAAAAACATCATGAAAAATGCCTTAATTTTGCAAAGAGATATAAGAATTGAACAATAAATGAATGAAGCAAGATTGTATAATCAAATGAGTTCAAATTTCAAATATATAGTTCAGAGAAATGTAATTATTATTGGAAAAAATAGGAGAACCCCTTCAAGATACTCATATTAAACCTACTGTTAAGTTTAGTGATAAAAGTATTTTTATATGAAAATGTTTACATCTTATGATATAGATTATTTTTATTAAATAGATAATAAGCTTGATGTAGAACTTTAATATAAGATTTTGAATAAAGATTTTATGGAGATTTTGCAGTACTATGAATTAAGTACTGATAATATTATCTTTATGCAAGATAATGATCTTAAACATACCGCTATACTAACTAAAAAATAGTTTAAAGATAATAATGTAGAGCTTTTACTTTGACCATTACAATCTCCTGACTTGAATCCAATTGAATACTTGTGAAATAATATAGATTGTCATATTAGAGTATTAGATATTAAAATTAGAGAGAAGGATATGTTATGAAAACAAATCCATAAGATATAAGAAGAAACTGCATTAGAAATATACACTAAATTGATAAAATTAATAGCAAAAAGAATAAATGATGTAATCAAAGCAAAAGGTAATTATACTCGATGGTAAGCACTAGTCAAAATAGTCCAAATTAGCTCAAAATCAGATGGCTAATTTTAGGCTAATTTTAATACTATTTACAGCCGATTTTCCATATTTACTAATTAGCATAAACAGGTGCTGATAGATACTGATCAATCTCAATCAGACATGACCATTTAGAACTTAAATTCAACCATAAATTGGCTTAAAACTGGTCTCAATTCAGTAATAATTCAGAAGTGGATACATGCTGATCGACTCTAATTAGATAAGCAATTCAACCATAAATTAGCCTAAAATTGGCCTTAATTTAGCAATAATTCAGATGCTGATACATGCTGATCGACTCTAATCAGATAAGCAATTTAACCATAAATCAGCCTAAAATTAGTCTAAAATTGGCCTCAATTCAGTAACAATTCAGACATCAATCTATACCAATTGACTCCAATCGTATAAGCAATTCAGCATTAATAATCAATACATTTTATTTATTAAATTTATTAAATATAAATATTAAATTTTATTAATAATAATAACCTAATATAAATTTACAAAAATATAACAAAATATTATTAAAATCTACTGATTAATTTCCTATTATAAATAGAATAATAAAATAATAAAATATGATCTATTTCCTCCCAAATCCCCTTAAATCATCCTAAATATAGATAAATAAATAATATATGATAAAAATATGATCCATTCCTTCTGAAATCGCCCAAAAAATGTAAAAATAATAAATATAAAATGTAAAAAATAGAAAAATTAACCCAAAATTACCCCCAAAAAATGTAGATAATTATTAAAATCAACCTGTTTTCACCTCAAATTACCCAAAAAAACGTAAAATAATTATTAAAATTGACCTGTTCCCACTTAAATCACCCAAAAAAATGTAAAGATAATTATTAAAATCAACCCGTTTCCATTCCAAATCGCCCAAAAAAATGTAAAAAATAATTAAAATTGACCTGTTTTCACCAAAATCGTCTAAAAAAATGTAAAGATAATTATTAAAATTGATCCATTCCCATCCAAATCACCTGAAAAAATGTAAAGATAATAATAAAAAATTGACCTGTTCTCATCTCAAATTACCTGAAAAAAATGTAAAGAATAATAAAAAATTGACCCAAATCACCCAAAAAAATGTAAAGATAATTATTAAAATTGACTCATTTCCACCCAAATCGCCTGAAAAAACATAAAGATAATAATAAAAAATTGACCTAAATTACTTGAAAAAACGTAAAGATAATAATAAAAAATTAACCTGTTCTCACCTCAAATCACCTGAAAAAAATGTAAAAAATAATAAAAAATCGACCCAAATCACCCGAAAAAATGTAAAGATAATTATTAAAATTGACCCATTTTCACCCCAAATCTCCCAAAAATTCATCATTCACCATCATTTATTACAGGATCATTTTTACTTTCTTCAGCAGCAGATGAAACTCCTCTTTCGACTTTAATATATTTCTCAGTTTCAGTTACATATTTTTCTGCAGTTATAACTCCTGCTTCGACCCTAGTATATAATATAAAAAAACTGAAAAAATTTAAAGAAATTTTTAGCTATATTACAACATTATAATTTTTAGTAAAAACACATAAATTTTAACCATTCATTAGCTTATATAATCTAAAAATAATACTAATATAGCATAGGATACCCTTACTTTTTATTACAACCTTAATTCTATAAAGCATACTTTCAACTAACTTTAATAATCTTTCAGGTTCAATTTAGTACCATTCTTCTTTAAGAGTAGCTAAAAGTTCTGACTTATTTTTTGGTTTAGAACTATGCATCCTGACTTTTCTTTTCAATACATCTCACAAATTCTTAATTGTATTAGGTCAGGGTTCTGTGCTGACCAAGGAAATAATTGATGTAAATTTTCTTCTTTCCAACCTTTTGTGAATCGTGCTACATGTGCTAGAGCATTATTATCTTAAAAAGTATGGTTATTAGATTTAAGTTCATTAAGAAAAGGTAAAAGATAACGTTTAAGTAATTCTACATACTTTTCAGCATTTAATTTTTCCTCAATTAGTACTAGTAGTCCTACTTTAAAGTTGCAAAAATACTCTCAAACCATAACTCCTTCTGACTTTTGAACTGTTGAAATTAAATAATCTTTTGTATATGCCTTATAAATCCTATGCCAAACCTATTAATTAGCATCATTTCTAAATAATTCAAAACGAGATTCATCACTAAAAATTATAAAATTTCATTCATCTTGCCAACTTTTTTAATATGATATCAAAGTAAACGTTTTTTTTATTTACATCAGAAACTAAAGGTTTTTCCTACTAGTACGCCTATAATAATCCATAGAATGCAGTGCTCGCTTAACAGTTTTACTACTTAATGAAATATTAAGACTCTGGTTAAATTGTTCAGTAATTTTTTCCACAGCTTATTTACAGTTTTGTCAGATTATTCTTCCTAGTTGACATTTATCTTATTCTAATAAAGCTGGAAATCTACAACTCTTAAGTGCAGTATCAGTACAGTTTTCTTTATTGTATTTCATAATTATATTATGAACAGTAAATTTTAGTTTACCAATAATTTCTGAGATGTTTCTTATGCTATGTCCACCCTTTGATAAACTTACGATTTCTCTATGCTCAAAAAGTGTAAGCTCACAGGTTTTTGGTATCTTTATGTATTGAAATAATTATTTATAAAAAAAATTTTTTTATTTAAAAAAGCGAAGCTGTGGGATTCTAGAAAAAAAAAAGAATAATGAATTTGGTTAGAAATTGGGTATTCTATTATTATTTAAAGATTGGCAATATACAGTTAAATTTGTGCAATATTGCAATTGTCTAGATACTTTTGTCCTGTTTATGTATATCTTTAAAAGAAAATAAATGTATGTAAAAAGTAAGTTTCTATGTGATTTAATTTTAAAAAAATGGCTGAATATTCAGATCTAATATTAAAATATATTAAATATTTAAATGATGTAAGATCAAAAATTATACTTGATGAAAATATACTTCTTTTTTAATTAATTTGATTTTTAAAAGGTATAATTTAAACATTCTTTAAAAATTTACATGATCAAGTAAATCAAAATAAAAAGAATATAAAAAAAGATTATATTTCTAAGTATTTTAATAATAAAAAGCTCAAAAAATAATTATATTTATAATATCAATAATAATATCACTTGGATTTAAAGGAATAAAGATTAACTTATTAGAATACTTGCAAGTTTATATAGAAAACCTCAATTAATTTCTTTTTTTATAAGAATTTTTATTAATTGATGTAATATCTTATATATAATATCAAAAATATAATTTAAAAAAATATATAAATGTAATAGATATAACATTTCAACTTTTAAAAGGATTAAATATTTGAAATATATATATGATAAATAATATTAATTTTAAAAAATAACTTTTACATATAGAAATATTTATAATACAATATATTCAAGTTTTTATGCTATTTTATGATTGATTTTTTAATTTTAATTACTATTTAATATATCAAGTATTAATAATAAAACACTTGATTTAAATAAAATAATATAATTTATTTAAATTTCTAAAGAAGTTTTAAAAACTTTGACTCTTATTTTAAAATAGTTATTTAATATTATTTATTTAAAAAATTTAGAGATCGAAATTTCTTATATGCAAATATTGAAATCATTAATCAAAAATTATTAATATATATAATATTAATTCTACATATTTACTAGCATATTTAATTATATTAAAAACAGGAGGAAATTCTAATAAGATGAAGAAATATTTTAGCATATGAATAATATTATAAAGATTTTAAAATTAAAAATGAAATAGAAATTAATGTTATTTGTAATGAAACTATCTTTTGATGATTTTCTAAATATCATAATAATAAATCTCAATTTAAACTATTATTAGGATAGTGATATACTAATAAAGAGATGTGTAATAATATATTACTTACATATTTTTCTAGTTATGGAATATATAATTTAATCAGTAAAATTTGGAGTAAACTTTTAGATAAACTTGAATAAGTTGCATATTATAGATCAATATGCCAAATACTTAATTTAATATAGATTGTTATTTGATTAACAATTCAAATCTATATAAAAAAATATAATAGATATTATTAATTCTGATAATGAAATATTAAAAGTTTGGTTTTATTACTTTCAATAGATGGATTTATAGAAGGGATTCAAAGTATGAATATATATTGAAAATATTGAGTTACAAATTCAATGTTTTTCAGCATTTGCACTATTATTTTTAGTAGCAAGCAAATTAAAGTATATGCATTCTGTTATACATTTTTTATCCATTCTTGCAAAATATTCATGTTTACAATCTTTATTAAATTATGTTAGATTAGTTAATTTAACTAGAGATAGATATTATTTTTCATTTGATGAGGTTTTGGAGATCTTTGAAATAAAATTTTATAAAACAAAACATCACAGAAAATATTATTAATGAAGAAAATTTAAAACAACAAATCAAATCAGCACAAAATAAAAAGAAAGAATGGATCTTGTCAAAATCTATCAAGCTATTAATAATTAATATGAAATTCTTTGAACGAATATAGGTTAAACACATATAGATCAAATACAAGAATCTCAGATAAAACGTGTTAAAATAAGTAAACATCAACAACAAAAGAAGAATTAGCTATATTGACACCATTAACGCGTATTTTTTTTTAACAGAAGAACAAATAACTTTTGCTTTGGAAGCTTTATTAAACTTTCAGATCATTGAATAAGAAAAAAGTTGCGTGATCATTTAAGCTATCAAAACAGAAAGGAAAAGAATAAGAAATAAAACGAATGTAATCCATTATAAATGATAAATAAACAGCATATTATATATTGGTTATTATTTTTTACATTTTGCATAATAATCATCAAATTACTTACCTTTAATATTTACAAAAACCTTTTACTATCATAAAATTACATATATTACTATTGTTAAACCAAAAATTTCTCCTTATTTTTAAAAAGATCTTAAAAAAAGCTTGTTTTTAGAACGGGTTCTGTATAAAATATAAAGATATAAAAATGGTCGTAAAATCAAAGTGATGATAGAAGTTGAAAGAGCACATGCCATTCTATCGGTTTATTTAATTAACTTAAGTACAATATGAAATTTTTGATGGTTAGATATGAAGTGAAGTGTGACGATTAGTGTTACATATAGTTGCGGGGCAAATCCCTAAACCATTTTGGCAAAAGTCGAAACTTTTCAGAAATTATTTCGACAGTTTCGATGGGTTTCAATAGCTTTCGACAGTTTCAATGGGTTTCGATGGGTTTCGACTGGTTTCGATGGGTCTCGAAAGTTTTGACAGTTTCGATAACAACTTTGCGAATTTGACGGTTTAACAGATTTATTGTAATACGATGTAGAATATAATAACGATTTTTGATTTTTCTTTTGCTTTTTATTTTAAATTAGAACAAAGTTTTCAAAATAATACATTATGTTAAATTTGGAAGCACTGGTACTTGTTGAAGAATTAGAAAAAATTACCTTATGAAGATGATGATAGAGGTTGAAACCGGGTTTATTTTTATATCCGGATTTATTTAATTTTAAAAATCCGAAACCGTAAATTTTTGATTTTTTTTTTATCTATAAATATATGATATTATAAAAGAAAGTGATCTTTGCTATATACGATTTGCTCATCTCGTTAAACGAAATAATAAATTTTTAAATTCAAAAATTTGTATTTTCGATGGGTTTTGCCATCCGTCGAAACTTTCGCAATTTTTGCCTTTAATAAAAATATTTGGCAAAACGTTTCGACGGGTTTCGATTTCGATGCCTGTCGAAACCTCCGGGTTTTGTCCGGTAACCTTAGTGTACACAAATTTGTTTGATATAGAAATGATCTATTCGACATTTCGCATGACTGATATACCTTAAAACGCAATGCAGAATTTTGAATTTTTTTTTACCGTAAGCTACTGTGCCATTATATCATGAAAGAATTTTTGCTTATTTTTAAAATAACACATATATTTCAATAATTAAAAATTTGTTTATTCTGCCATTTATAAAACTGTTAAATGTAAGTAATTATTAATTTTTTTTAGTATTTCTTTGTTTTAAAAAACGGATACTAATTTTATTGAACAAAATTTTTTAAATTTGTGATTTTTGCTCATTCTGTAAGGAATCTTTCACAACACTATAATTATATTTATTTTTATATTTTATTTTTTATTTTTTATTTTTTTTCTATTGGAGAGTTGAAATTAAATTTTAAAATATAAATAAATAATAATAATAATGCCGAAACCGGCAACGCTCTTCAAATCTTTTTTTGAAATATAAGCAATTTCGAAATAGAAATTACCATCCGACTTATTTATAATGCCCGCAGAATAAAATTAAACTAATTTAATTGGATGACTATCTTTATTATATACTATCGCCAATTTTTCTAAAAAAAATATATATATATTGTTTTACCATTATTTTTACCATTTTGATTAATATCTTTGCTCTTTTTTATGTCTTCAGTGTCAATTTTCCTTTTTAATTAAGATAGCTTAAATAATTTGACTTTCAAGTCTTTAAAATTAATTTTTTATGCAAAAAAAAAAAATTGTATTTCTAAAAAACTAGGGATGTTAAAATATTCCATGTGACAGACAGGACTTATCGTAAAATTGGGCATAATAATAAAATGGTTATAACTTACGGTTTTCATATAAATGTAATCATTATAAAAATATGCAAATTTTTTTTTTTTACAAATTTCGAAACAAGAGTCAACTAATTTATGTTATATTTTGGTATTGGCAATACCAATAAAGTTGTCTTTTAGCAAGCGATAGTGATTTACGCCACATAATAACATGAATTACGTCATTTAATTTATAGAATAGGATACCTATTCTTTAAAGTACAAATTTTCGATGATATTTAAATTTATATGGAATCTTTACTATTTAAAGAAAACACAATCGAATTTAATATTAATTAAAAAAGATTTCATTTCGATTGAGTTTTTTTTTTCATTTTATAATTTGGATAAGTATTTTTAATTTAATTTTTGATTTTATTTTTGATAATTGATGATTTTCGAATATTCGAATATTAATTATGTATATAATTTCGAATATTTGAATTTTAATTATATCCGATTAATCTATTTTCAAACGGAAACCCTAATTTGAATAAAAAGCTCGATATCTTTAATGAAATATTTTGGGAAGCAATATACAGTCGGAACTCAATATAACGAACCCTCCGTTCAGGTGATTTTGCATCGTTATATCAAGTATTCGGTAAGACAAATATTCTTGTTATGCCGAACTTACTATGTAAAATTTTTATAATTCGGTTTATCAATTTTTTTTGCAATACATAATAAGCAGCAAGTTCAATATTTGAAGTATTCGGATTATCAATTTTCTTTTGACAAAGTTCTTGCTTTTGAGATACAGATAGGGTAACACGCTTATTTTTATTATTTGTAGACATGCTAATGATATAAAAGAGTTATCGAAGGGGATGAGTTATCAATAAAAAATATATTTTATAGTTAACATTCGTTATTTTACTATATTTGGTGAAAATCGGCATATAGAATAAAAAAAAAATTCTTTATAACGATGATCGATATATTGAAAAAAAAATCGGTATCGGCTTATCACGAATAAATACATAGCTGGTTTATGATCTGACATCGGTGTATGTAATATCGCGAAATTTATAAGAAAATCGGTATATAGTAGTAAGATTATTATATGTGGTTTTGGTTTGAGAAAAAAGATCGGTATGAGCCAAAATCGGTTTATCCCGAATCGTTATATCGAGTTCCGACTGTATATATTTTAGTGACGTATTTAATGTCGATCTCCGCAGTACACGACCCGCATTACAATGAAACCAAATTAAATTTTTCGAAAAATGCCCAAATGGTTGTTCATTTATTTTGGTTTCAATGAATATTTGAAGAAATTCTGGAAATATCATTTAACTTTGTTCAGATAAATTTAAGAAAAAAATGAAATATAATAAATTCTCACTGACCTCTCAACCTATTTGCAAAGATTTCTGTAAATTTTTTTTTTCGTTTAGTGTATTTTATTAATGAGTAAATAAAAGATTTTAAGCCGTGGGAATTCCTCATCCTATGTAAGTATTTTTTAATAGTTTCGATACATAATCAATAAAAAGGAAAGACCGGAAAACACCGAAAATGTCCGTATGATCTACAATATAATAGCGCCAAAATCTGCATGTAATGTTTCACATCAATGACCCGTGTACGATAAAAGCGAAGCGAAATTCATGAAAAGTCTTACTCCTTAAGTTTTCGTAAAACAGAGAGTTTTCCTTATATAATTTCTACATACATTTAATACATGACAAAAACAGAAGCGATTGCCTATACATATCAGAAATGATTAATTCAACGGATAATATGAACATTTTAGTTGACAAATTATTTATACTATTGGATAAAATACAAAATGAAGGCAAAAATTTCAGTGAAACGAAACATATTCTAAATAAATTCATTACTTTTTCTCCTCAATCAACATCAACTTCAGATATTTTTAACTGGCTTAAAGAAAATCAAGATGATCCAAAAAACGTTCTCTTTCTTGGAATATTTTCTTTTTACAATATGCTAAACTTAGATGAAAATAATAGTGAAGGTTTCACATACTTTCTAAAAACTGCTAGTATTTATCCTATTGCACAAGTATACATAAGTAGATGTTATACTAAAGGATTTGGAGTTGAAATCAATAATGTTATGGCAATTTTTTGGATGCAAAAAGCAATAGAAAATGGAAATATTTGCATTCAATATGAATTAGGTACTTTATATTATTATGGTAAAGGAATAGATGTAAATTTAAGACTGGCATTTTATTGGTATCAAAAAGCTGCAGAAAATGGAAATACAAATGCAATGTTTAATTTAGCTGTATATTACGAAAATGGTGAAAAAATAGATATAAATTTAGAAAAAGCATTTTATTGGTATCAAAAAGCTGCAGAAAATGGATATATTTATGTAATGTTTAATTTAGCTTTATGTTATGAAAATGGTGAAGGAACAGATATAAATTTAGAAAAAGCATTTTATTGGTATCAAAAAGCTGCAGAAAATGGATATACTGATGCAATGTTTAATCTAGCTTTAAGCTATGAAAATGGTGAAGGAACAGATGTAAATTTAGAAAAGGCATTTTATTGGTATCAAAAAGCTGCAGAAAATGGATATACTGATACATTCTTTAATTTGGCTTTAAGCTATGAAAATGGTGAAGGAACAGATGTAAATTTAGAAAAAGCATTTTATTGGTATCAAAAAGCTGCAGAAAATGGAAATACTAATGCAATGTTTAATTTAGCTTTATATTATAAAATTGGTAAAGGAACAGACGTAAATTTAGAAAAAGAATTTTATTGGTATCAAAAAGCTGCAGAAAATGGAAATACTTATGCAATGTTTAATTTATCTATATATTATGAAAATGGTAAAGGAACAGATGTAAATTTAGAAAAATCATTTTATTGGTGTCAAAAAGCTGCAAAAAATGAATATACTGATGCTATGTTTAATTTAGCTTTATGTTATAAAATTAGTAAAGGTACAGATATAAATTTAGAAAAGGCATTTTATTGGTATCAAAAAGCTGCAAAAAATGAAAATACTTATGCAATGTTTAATTTAGCTTTAAGTTATGAAAATGGTGAAGAAACAAATATAAATTTAGAAAACGCATTTTATTGGTATCTAAAAGCTGCAAAAAATGAAAATATTAATGCAATGTTTAATTTAGCTTTGAGCTATGAAAATGGTGAAGGAACAAATGTAAATTTAGAAAAGGCAATTTATTGGTATCATAAAGCTGCAACAAATGGATATACTGATGCAATGTTTAATTTAGCTTTATATTATAAAATTGGTAAAGGAACAGATGTAAATTTAAAACAAGCATTTTATTGATATCAAAAAGCTGCAGAAAATGGAAATACTTATGCAATATTTAATTTAGCTATATATTATGAAAATGGTAAAGGAACAGATATAAATTTAGAAAAGGCATTTTATTGGTATCAAAAAGCTGCAAAAAATGAATATACTGATGCTATGTTTAATTTAGCTTTATATTATAAAATTGGTAAAGGAACAGATGTAAACTTAGAAAAGACATTTTATTGGTATTTAAAAGCTGCAAAAAATGGATATACTTATGCAATGTTTAATTTAGCTTTAAGTTATGAAAATGGTGAAGGAACAAATATAAATTTAGAAAAGGCATTTTATTGGTATCAAAAAGCTGCAGGAAATGGAAATACTAATGCAATGTTTAATTTAGCTTTAAGCTATGAAAATGGTGAAGGAACAAATGTAAATTTAAATAAGGCATTTTATTGGTATCTAAAAGCTGCAAAAAATGGATATACTGATACAATGTTTAATTTAGCTTTATGTTATAAAATCGGTAAAGGAACAGATGTAAATTTAGAAAAGGCATTTTATTGGTATCAAAAAGCTGCAGAAAATGGATATACTGATGCTATGTTTAATTTAGCTTTAAACTTTGAAAAAGGTGAAGGAACAAATGTAAACTTAGAAAAGGCATTTTATTGATACCAAAAAGCTGCAGAAAATGGAAATACTAATGCAATGTTTAATTTAGCTTTAAGCTATAAAATTGGTAAAGGAACAGATGTAAATTTAGAAATGGAATTTTATTGGTATCAAAAGGCTGCTGAAAATAATCATGTTAAGGCAATGTTTAATTTAGCAAAATATTATGAAAATATTATAGGAACTAATATAAATTTAGAAAAGGCATTATATTGGTATTAAAAAATAACAGAAAATAAAAATATATTACAAGATCCTTATGAAAATAATATAATTGATAAAATTTCATTAATAAAAGGATTTATCATCGAATTAGAAAATGAAGCTTATAATACATGCAATAATTATTCTAAAAAAGAAGATCTTTAAAAAAGGATAGTAAAATTTGCATTATTTGTTATCAATCTGAATTATTATTTAAACCAAGTGGAAATAAAATTGTTGATGAATTTATTAAAAATACACA
>CAJVPP010003196.1:0-12333 GCA_910592005.1 Funneliformis mosseae | reverse complement strand
TAAATAGACTGTTATATTAAAATTAAATTGATATTTAGAATCCATATGATTATCTTAGTAAATAAATTATCTAACTGGTTAATATAAAATATTAATAAGAAAATAATATTAACATCATAATTTTCATTAATTTTTATTAAAAATTTTATATATTATAATATGTTTCTTAAATAAATATATTCAGCAGAACAAAAATCTAATTTTTTATTATATAAATACTTTGTTATACCAAGGAGTAAGAGAATCTAATTGAAGATTACACAATAAAATTTTAAATCAAAAAAACTGTCTACTTGACTTTATACTGATCATTTTATTTTTTCATTATATTCAAAGTGTATTGATATATGAAAAATTTTTTCTTAACATTTTCAAAAGCTGATGTTCAATAGTTAATTACTATAGGTAAGAATCATATTACTAAAATTTCATAGCTCTCAATATATTATTAGCTTTCTGTTATCAAAATATTGTAAACTATATATATATATATATATCATTAAATATTATTAAAATAAAGACAGACAGAAAAACTAACATTTTATTTTATTAGATTCAAATATGAATTTATATATATTTTCAACATGTTTACTCCATAAATATAGTATTTTATC
Source organism: Funneliformis mosseae (assembly GCA_910592005.1). Taxonomy (NCBI): domain Eukaryota; kingdom Fungi; phylum Glomeromycota; class Glomeromycetes; order Glomerales; family Glomeraceae; genus Funneliformis; species Funneliformis mosseae. Next base: position 11,719 of record CAJVPP010003196.1, on the reverse strand, counting down.
TAAGTGCTTTTTTAATAAAAAATGTCTTATTCTTTAAATTAGAGATAATTATAAATAATAATTTTGTTTCTTTTATGTTGTGTAGAAATTCCAAATATCTAAATTAATCATAATAACTCTAATACTAACAATATCATTGAAAATGATTCTTCTGAATTTTAATTCTTTTAAAAATCCAATTGTAATTATTTATTATCAATGAAAAGAAATTCAATATTATTAAGTTTAATAGATATGCCTGATTTCTCTAATGTTACTTGCATTAAAATCTCATTTTATTCAATAATACCTTTCACATTTGATACATTTTTTTTTCAGGATTATTTCTTTTTGATATAAATATCTTGTTTATCATATATGATATTTATCACATACTGTATTTGAATCAAATATTATTTTAAACTTCACTTAAAAAAGTATCACATTCATTAAGTTCTTCATCTTTATATTCATCTAATACTTGATAGCTTCTTTTTCAAAAGAATATTAATCTTTTAATTAAATAAGCGATTAATGCGAATTTATGCTAAATTAACATTTAGCACTAATCTACTTATTATAATAATATTTCTTAAGAAGATTTAATCATTTTATATTCTAATAGAACAGATATAGTTTGTATATTTACTTTTGCATCAGTAAATTTATCCTAATGTTCTTATATAATTTCTTATTAGCGGCAATTACAATTAGTGTAAAAGTTTATCAATTATGAGTCTTAATTTCTTTTTCAAATTATTTATGATAATATTAATAGCTGCTCCAGTATAAATTATAACCAAAATGTTGTCTTTTTTCTATTATTATTGTCTAGAAATTCTATGATATTAACATTAGGTGATAGTATTAAATGTCATCTTAAGGCTTTTGCTAAATTTCTTCTTTAAGCTAGTATTTGTTAAAAAATGTTATTAGCAATATTATATAGCGAAAAGTTATCAAAGTTCCTAGTCTTGCTTATCAATTTGAATTAGGAGAAGGTTCTATTTACATTTCTTTAGAATTAATAATTTGAATATTAAGGCTTATTTCTTTTTAAAATTCTAAAATTTGCACTATTTTTTTTGTTTCTTTTTTGTCACTTTTTCTGTCAATAGTATATGTTTTTGATCATTCTTCTGCATATACTTCATTTTCTCTTTTTTATTTTCTATTTTACTATCAATAAATATTTTGATTAAATTAGCATCACTTTATTTTTTGTTAGTTTTATTTTTTTAGATAAGCAATCTCTTGTATAATAACCTTTTTCATTATACTGATAACAAGTAATTTGATTAAAATTAAAAAACTTCTTATTAGTTATTACTACATTTTTTAATGGTACAGCTTTAGGTTTTGAAACTCCTGCTTTAGCTACTAATACATTTATGATATTTGCTTAATTTAAGGTGAGTTGTTCTAATTATTTTATTAGAGCTTCAATTGCATCATCATAACTAGTAGGTTGAATGGTTTTCTTATATAATATGAATAAATTTTCATAGTTCTTGCTACCCTAATTGTAATATCTAAATGTTTTAAATATTTTATCATTACTTTTACAACAAGATTCAGTTTTAACTTATTCAAAATAAATGAATTTGATAATTATCTGGTAAGGCATTTCTTAAATCCATTAATCTCTTAAAGTTAGTAAATCTGATACTGTAAGTATCTATATTCATGTTTAATATTATTAATATTAGATAGTTTTCATGATGCCATTTATTTTTTTTGTGCTATAATTGCAAAATATTATCAAAATAGAATTACAAAGCTTGTATCTTTATTACCATCATGATTCTAATAAAATTGTCAATTTATAAAACAATTAGTCCTCTTAAATATTTAGTAATAATGTTACTTTTTTAAAATTTGTCTAATTGTTAGCTGTTACTGCTATTATTATATTTGAATTTCTATGTGATTATATTAATGGGATTCTTTGCTATATATTTATCCAGTATTTAATATTTTATTTGTTCTTTAATTTTCTCTTTGCCTACTTTCTTATTCTTCTTGTTTTATTTTCTTCTTCTTCTTCTAAAGGCTGTATTTTGGTCTTTTATTATCTATTATAGTATACAATCACATTGCAGCAATTTACTTGCTTCAAATAATTCTTTACAATATATCATACTCTTTCAATTCTTAATTATTCTTATTAGCTAGCCTTAATGTACCTTCCTATTAAAGGAATACTATAATAATAATTGTTTTTGATACTGCTCTATGAATACTAAACTTTTAAATGATTATAATTTACTTTCCATCTTTTCATTTATGGTTTGAATTTTCTGAAATAATGTTTTGAGTGAAACTAATTCAGGAATTCACTAGAGAATTTAACAAAAATATTAATTCAAATACTAAAAAGCAATGAGTGAAATAGTAAAATTCAAAATTTATAATGATATGATATTTGCCATAGAAAAATATTAAAGTAGGTTTTCAATCTGATTACTGCTTAATTAATAGAATATCTTAATGAAATTTTGCTATATCAATTCATCAGCAATGACACATTCTAGCTTTTCCTCTTCTGATATACTTTCTCTAAAGTCTGAAATACTCAAATTTTTAGGAATATTTGTAAATCGTATTTTACTGGGACTGCATCTTCTACCTGAGATTGGAATTGATTTTACAAATATAAAATGAATCTATTGTTTAGTATTTTTATTATTTATAATAAACCAGAGAAGTTCAAGATGTAATTCAAATGACCTACTATTATTACCAAAGTATTATTTCATAATATATTAGATAATTAGAAAAACCAAAAAAAACTAATTCCTTATAAGCAATCCATTCTGAAAGTGAATAAACATATAAAGTAAAAAAAACAACAAAATATATAAAGAAAATTGAACCCATATAATACTTTGAAAAGCAATAATAAGATTTGTTCTATTCCTTTTAAAGTAACTAACTCAAAAGAGGAACTTAAAGAAAAAAAGAAAGAATCATAAATCAAAAGGCAAAATATTATTGCTGAGATCTGAAGCAATCAAGCATAAGTAAAAAAAATAAAAAAAAACAAAATAAAAAATACAACTAAAAATAAACGATTACTGAATACTTCTAAAGCGATCCAAACTGCAAAAGAAACACAATTATTAAAATAATTTATTAAAATATAATCAGATTTCAGTATATTCCAAGTATATTTAAATAATTGTGATCTTTGGTAAGCTAAAACTGATAAAATAAATACGCATTTCTGGCAACTCCATCGCATAATCATGCAAATAAGTATATCACACAGATCACTGTGGTTAAACTAAAGAAAAAAATAAAAATAAACAAAAATGAAATTAAAAAAAGACACTTCACGTTTGAAAAATCTACTTGAAGATTTAATATCAACAGAAGTAGTAATTTTTTTCTTTTTTCACAAACTAATTGAGTTAAAACTATTTTAATAAAAAATTTTAAAGAAAATTATTCTTTTTTTTTTTTTTTGTCCTGTTATTAAAAAAATAAGAATAATAAAAATTCTGCATCAATAAATTGGTAATTAATTAATTAAATGTAACATGTGAAAATGTAAATTTTTTCCTAAACTTTTTTTTGTTATTGATCTAAAGAATCGCTATGACAGAAACTTGAAAAAAATTACTTGTGATTAACCAATTTAAATTGATTCTACCTTTTGAATTTAATTTAATTTCTATTTCAACCTCAACTTTATACCATAAATGGCGTCTTTGAACAATGTGTTCAAAAAAATTAAAAAAATATTTTTTGGATGTGATTGAATTGTATAATAAATGTATAAAAAAGCATTAAGCGAGAAAAAAAAGAATTGTTCCAATGGTAATGATCAAAACATAAGAGATTCAAACCTTACAATCAAATAGTTAACTAGATGAAAATCACTATTATTCTATCACAAAGACTAATTTTCTTTACATTCAACCAAAAACTTGTGAAACTATATAATTAAATTTAATATTAGCCTTGCAAATGCTCCGTTTCATTAGTAAAGTCAATTTGATTACCAACTGAAACTGAGAGAGTTCTGCCTATTGTAAATTCAATCCATCCGATAAATTGAGAAGGATTTGTTAACACACCATTAAAGAAAAAAAGTACTAAAGATATAATAAAATAATTGATGCATAGCTTAATTAGTAGCAAGAATGTGATGATCAGATAAAAATTTTTAACGATTTTGCAAAATATCTGGAAGCGTGTTAACTATTAGTCAAGAACCTTAAAAATAATTCTTTCAACACAGTATAAACAAGACAGAGACGGTTAATGAATTTAAGCAAGCTAAATATTCAAATTATGGAGGATGAAGAGTGAACATTTCTCATAAAGAAATGGTAAATTAATCACAGCAAACATCAAATTTTAACTGAGCCCACAGGAAATTCAATGTCTATATAAGTATTCAGTGACGCGTCATCTAACTAAACAATTTGCGATTCAACCAAGAGAATTAATTGTATTACGAGTTTGAATTCGTGTACCATGATGTGTTAAACAAAAGGCTAGGTATGTAATGTCATTAATATAATATAATAGATTTTAAAAAAAAATTCACGTGTGTCAGAATTAATGTTCAAGTAATAGATGACCCAAAATGTTAAATTAATATCTAAAATATCGATTCTTTAAGTCGACGCCGTAATGTTCAGGTGTTTTCTTACTGTTTATGGTAAGTAACATGATTTTAATTATTAAACCATCGTATATTTAGTTTAAGAATAAAATCTTCGATTATTTGGAAGGTTGAGAATACGTAATTTTCATATGCGATCAATATATATCAATAGTGCCTTACTTTTTGCTTAAAAGAAGTTAACCAAAAAACAGTTCTGCCAAATACTAATTTGCTAATTTTTGCTTCTGAAGAAACGTTAAGTGAGTTTAAAATCTTTATTGTTTATTTTATCTTTTAAGCATAACTTTTACATAATTTTTCATTTAATAATTTATTAAGAAAAAATCTTGACTACAGAAACGAAAGACTTTACTGATCATTACGAACGAAATGGAAAGACTTCTTCGATAATGCTATGCTATTGACTAACGAAACAGAAGACTTTTTACTTCAAAAACCTTAAAAACAAATAATAAGTAATCGAATTAAAACAAAACTTAAATAAGGTAAACGCGAGAAATGTCCATTTCTGATACGGGTAGAACTGTTAATGGGGGAAGTGTTATATAGTCATTTTTATATATCAAAGCAAGTTAATCTTTTAAATAGCGTTGGCTTTGATAAAAATAACACGATGCAGAGTAATTTATTACAAATTGTCCCTTTATTATTGACTATATAATAACCTCTTAACCCCTCTGCTGATGTACTTTGGCGACGCTCACTGAGTAATGTTCTAAAAATCCAGAACCTAAATTAGTGGTTCCATTGGTACTGACTGTTCTTCCTTAGAAAGTAGTTAACCACAGAAGTTACTCATGTGCGCCCTTTATTTTTATTTTTATTTAAACACAGAAACTGACGATTCCGAACATTTTCTGATCACGCTAACGTTACCGACAACGAAACGAAGGGCTTTTTGCTTCAAGATCCAAAATTTAAGGTAGATGTGAGAAAAGTCCATTATTAATACGAGTAGAACTGTTAATGGAGAAGTATTTTATAGTCATTTTTATATATCAAAGTAAGTTAATCTTTTAAATAGTGTTAGCTTTGATAAAAATAACATGATGCAGAGTAATTTATTCAAATCGTCCCTTTATTATTGACTATATAATAACCTCTTAATCCCTCGCTGATGTGCTGCTGATGTGCTTTGGCAGCGCTCACTGAGTAATATTCTAAAAATCTAGAATCTAAATTAGTAGTCCCATTGGTACTGGCTGTACTTCCTTAGGGAGTAGTTAACCACGGAAATTACTCACATCCAACCATTTATTTTTATTTATTTAAACATAGAAACGGACGATACTGAGCACGTTAACGCGATGACAAAGAAACGAAGGATTTTTGCGTCAAGATTTAAATTCAAGGTAGATGCGAGAAAAGTCCATTTCTGATGCAGGTAGAACTGATAATGGGAGAAGTGTTATATAGGTAATATCCTAAAAAAAATCCAGAGCAATTTGAAGTAGTCTATTGGTTCTGGCTGATCTTCCTTAGGGAGTAGTTAACCGCAGGGTATTATTCAAACCCAACTCTTACTTTTATTTTAACATAGAAACGGACAATTCTGATCACGTTAACGTGATAACAACGAAACTTTATTTCATATTATATTCGTGACATGTGACAGGTGACATACGAGACACAGCAAAATTTCTAAATAAATAACAAAGAGAAATTGCAATAATGTTATAGAATTATACATCGCTTTCAAAAATATGATTCAGTAGAACCGTTGCCTTCATTAAGTTATAAACCGCGTTTATTATTAGAAAATATTTTAAAATATTTTGAGTTTCAACTAAAAGGAAAGGTAGCTTGGTATATTTGGGAGTTACAAAATTAAATATATACCAATACATTTTTTTTTTTTCAACAATCGAATCTTTATTGATATTATAAGATCAACGAAAAAATGAATTCGAACTTTTTTTTGTTTGCAACATCATTTTTTATTGTACATTGGCATACTATGCCTTCATTGAATTTCCAAAACACAATAGTTGAAATGTAGATTAAATGATTACAAGTCGTACGTCAATGAACAAATTAAATTATTCTACGTGACTAAGTAATAATTAATCGTTTATATTATTCTCTTGGTTGAATAGTAATCAAATTATATCGAAATTTAAAGGGGAATTAAGAATAGTATGTTGATAAACGACAAGCCAAATTTTTTTTTTTCAAAAAAAAAAAAAAATGATCGCCCCTACACACATTCGACTCGCAAAAATAGCAAATTATCAACATACGTAAGATAGGTAAGTCGGACCTAAAAAGTTCCGTCTCGTCACACTCTTACTACGAAATTTTAAAAGGATATAAAAAAAAAATAGAGAGAGAGGGAGGGAGAGAGGGAGAGAGGGAGGGAGAGAGGGAGGGAGAGAGATAGAGATATATATATATTAAATTTTGAAAAAAACAACTCAGAAATATCGAAATACAGGCGAAACAAAACAGATATACAAGAAACGAAAAGAAAAGAAAAACTGCTACATGATATATCCATGTTTCTTGGGTTTTCAACCAAATAAACAGATAAAATATAACCCTTCGCTACTATCACTAAGAAAAATCATCCAATATTTTGGCAACTGATTACTAGAGGACCATACGAGAGAATGCAAGGTAGGTGAGGATTTTTTTTCTCGATCCTTCAAGCTTTTTAAACTGATCTCGGAACCACCATAAACGGCTATATATTCCTAAATTTCATGCGCAAATTTTCTTGGTATGGTAATTCTGGTTGGGTTATGATCCGCAAAAAGGTTCGGATTTTATCTAGGGTAAATTGCAAATTCTTCACCTCCAGATTAATCTCCTACCGACAAAAATCACGTTATTGGTACATTTATCCTAAAGAAACTTGTAAAATTTTTTCAGTGTTGCAATTGAAAAGAATGCAAAAAATATACCTCTCTTCTACTATTAGGCCATGCAACTTCGATTTTTCGGTTCACGTCATCCGGCCGGTCACTTTTTCAAATTTTAAATTTTAACAAAAAAAAGTTTATATATAAAAGGTTATCATGTGACTACAAAGTTTAATTTGATTGGTAGGTTAAAGTTTTATTGTATTATCGTTATGTATAATTCCTTTCTTTACAACTCATTAGTTTCATGCAGCTTCCCAAGCAATACATTGTGCTGAAATATTTTCTCCAACTAATTTTTTTGATTGGCTAAATTTCACTTCAAAATCTGCTTCCCGCCAGTCAGGTGATAAATATAGAATCAATATATTCCAAAAAATCTTTTTAAGTTTCTTTTTCAACAAGTAAACCTTCAAAACTTTAGATTTTTACATGTAAAATAGACATTTTGACGGAGATTTTGAATTGAAATGTGATTGATCGTATGATTAAGTCGGGCAAAGAAAATTTTTAGATAAAATTTTAAAATTAACACGATCACCCGGTTCTTTTTCATGTATGTTATTTTGCCGCCGCTTACTTTTAAACAAAAACTGGCCGGGTCACAGAATCTGAAATTTTACTTTGCACGGCCTCGGTCCCCTTAAATATTGACCAATCAGATGGAATAATATTTATATATAAACTTTTTTATTAATAAACAATATTCATTAATAAACTCCGAGTCTCCGGGGACGATTCTAAATTTCAATGTTACGTAAACCGAAAAATCGAAGCTGCATGGCCTTAATTTAAAAATTTCAATAATAAATAAAATTTATAAAGCATTAATAGCGGCACAGCTACAGAAATTTAATTCCAACTTTATTATTTTTTTTTACACCTACAATATATAATTATATATTAAAATCGCCGGGCATTGGCTTTTTTTTTAGCTAGTATCAAATGATGTATTATAAAATGTGTAGTTAGCTTCACTTTTCATACGAAAAATGAAGAGTGTGGTTCCAAATTTATTATGTCACAAATCCCAATATAATGATTTTTGAAAAAGTCGATAATTTGCAAATAAAAATTTTCAATGCTAAAAAAGAAGTGGATTTACATATCAATTTTTTTTTTTTTATATTTTGACAATTTACTATAAATTTTTGTGTTGGAAATTTAGCTTTTTTTTATATGAATCTTAAAAATTTATTTAACATAATAGTGGCTTAAAAAGATAAAAGTAAATGCATTTTATTAGGAGCCCGTTCCATTATTTTCTTATTTATTAAGTGTATACCTTTATACGCAGCTTTACCCACAATTGCATCTTCACGAAGAGTACTAACGCTAGTAACATCCATAACAACCCCGAAAGTTCCACTTTTAAGTCGTTCTTTTGCTAAATTTGACTTTCCCATATAGTAAACACCAGCAGAAATCAGTTCCAACTACTGGTATGATCTCAATGACTTGAGCTACTTTATTCTCGGTCTTCTGGTCCGAGTTAAGAACTTCAAGTCCAATCCCCTCATATTTTAAATTCGAAAGCTTAATAATGTTTAATAAAAAATTACAGTAGTGGCGGAAACTAATAATAATTTCACGTGACTTACTATAATAAGCCAGAAAAAAATTCTTTTTAAATTATTTTTTCACATCGCAAGATAAGAAACGGTAAAATGTATAACATTGATTTTATAGAGTTAACATTTAATCAAATGTAATTAACTTCATTTATTTTCAGATTTATTTAATGTAACTAGAAAGAAACCTCGTAGTGGACAAGTCCAAGGCTATCGAAAATGCAAGTCAACTTAATTTGTACATTTTTTTGCTTTAAACATTTACAATGATAAATAATTGCTAAATAAAGGGACAAAAAATTTCCCTTTCATTATTATGACAAAATAATGAACAATGTCTCAAACGAGGTAGAGGAGGAGAAATTAGTCGAATGAAAAAAAAATTTCTTGGTGAGGGAAAATAAAAAATGTATTATACTGTAGTATGTGTTTTATCATTAAGTACCAATCATTTTAACAAGAATAATAATAATTCAATTTTAATAAACTTTGCACGTGATAATGACTGCAAATGGCGTCATTTGATCTTCCAAAAAGAAAATATAATCAAAGTATTAAGTTTTATTCAGGCACTTTTCTTTTCAAGAGAAACGTTTAACTGTTTTGTGTTCTTAATTTTCAATTTTCACGAGGAATCAAACTGGGTGTCAAAATTTCTGAGTATTCCTAGCGACATGTAATTATAATTATGTAATAAACACAAAAAATAAAAACTATGGAGCAGAATTTCTAGAATTTGAATTTCTAATTTTTCAGGGATGCTTTATTTAGTTTAAAAATTGATTTTGTTCATATTTTGTTCAACTGTCAAAATTTCGTTAATCCTCCCTTTGTTTCGTGAGGTATTGATCTTTACTTAAATCAGAATCAAGTATTAATTTTATTAATTTCATGCGTATTTGTGACGACCATCAACAATTTCAATGAAAAGCTTTCATTTTTAATTGGTGGCTGAAGGTGAATTTAATAAACTTGGATTGGTTGCACAAAAATACTAGCATAAAAAATCACTCTTGTGCATGTGTAAACTTTATCATAAATTCTTCTAATAAGAAAATGAGTACCGACATTTTGTTTATAGTCTCATAAACAAAATCTAAATTAATATAAGCAAAGATCAAACAAAATATAAATGCACTAGCACAACTTTTGATATGCATAAATGAACAAAAAGAAAATCGAAATGAAAGTATTACAACACTACTTAGTCATATGATAGATTCATGCGAATTAATACTAGTCTAAATAACGCTTTAAATCTTTTCACACTCTATTGATATACTTGTCTTGTTATATACGACTTTAAATATTCTTTTTAAGGATCGTCTGCTCTATTTAGACCGACTACTACCTCGAGATCTCTTCTTTCCGCGGTATTGTCATTCAAGGTCTTGCTCTACTTAAACTTGTTCTCAGCGAGCATAGGGCTCAAAATATTTATTCCAGTTAGATAAATCAATCAACAAAATCCGGAATTTTTGGAAATTTGTTATCATTCATGTAGCAGCAAAGAATAAGAAAAGATCTTTGATGATGATAATTTTTCTCTTTCTTTTTGGAAATCAGGTATATTATGGAACTTTGTTTATATTTATACACTTAGTTCAGGTTTTGGTGAATCCAAAAATACGTCACCACACGGTCATTGATTTTACCCTCAACGATACATCGAATCTCCCTTTTCATTCCGATATAATTTTCTGAATTTGTATCCTCATGATGAACCTAAAATACCATTTCTAGATGATGATTTATAAATTGGAAATCACTTCCATTCAAACTTACTCCTGCGTGAATTTTCGCTATCGTCGTTATCTCGTTATCATTTATCATTTAAGACTTTAATATACGGAAAGATGCAGCAAGTGTTTCCAAAATCGAGCACCTAGTGGGGTGGACTTTATAAATTTGGGTTATGATCAAATCATAATCGCAAAAACACCAATGTAAGGAGGGGCAGTCGAGAAACACGTCTGAATATTATTGCCCAAACTGTTTGTAGCTAATCAATTCTGGCTGTACTATTTCTCCAGGATACTAAGACTAACATGTAAATCGTTAATCAAATAATTGACATTAACTTTCCTAACATCGCGTTTTTCTAGAATCTCTTGTAAAGTTTCGAGAGCTCTCCCATCCCATCACAATTATCCACTAAAAGTTTTGTTATATATCAGTAGTATCAAGATTGAAATGATATTACAAATGTCGAAGAAAACAATGAAGCAATTGATAGTATGATCCGTGAATTTGTGGTAATCTAGTTATATAATTTGTAGTGTGTCCAGAAATCTGCGGTGGCAGAATCTGTGCAGATCTGACTGCTTAAGCAGAAAAGCTGATTTTCTGATTTAGCAGAATCCGCAGAATCTATTGGTTATGTAAACAATAAAATTAGAGTAAAAGAACAATAACGGTTTTAACGAATCGCAGTTTTTACTTTTAACAATAATATTTTGATTATACATTAATGATAACAAAAAATTGTTAATAATTTTGTTAAAAAATTAAAAAAATGGTTACTGCAAACGATAGAATACAAGGTCCATATTCAACAACAGAATATGAACGAGAATTTTATATTGAAGGCAATTCATTAATGTGCCGAGTTTGTCGAATAGTCTTAAATCATAGAAAAAAATCTATACTTAATGATCATCTTATTTCAT
>CAJVPP010003195.1:0-12337 GCA_910592005.1 Funneliformis mosseae | reverse complement strand
AATTTGTGAATCAAGCCAAATTCAAGTTGAGTTAAATATTTAACTCAACTCAATTTAAACTTGATTTGATTTAAGTTAACTCAAATTGATTCGAGTGAACTTGAACGATAAAAAAATTGTTCAAGAAGAATGATAAGAAATCGTTTAACTTGAACGATAAAAAATTCATTCAAGAAGAACAATAAAAAATTATTCGACTTGAATGATAAAAAAATTGTTTAAGAAAAATGATAACTAATTGTTTGACTTAAATAATAAAAATAATCATTCAAGAAGAATGATAACTAATCGTTCGACTTGAATAATAAAAGCAATTGTTCAAAAAGAACAATAACTAATCATTAGACTTCAACTTTGAACAATAAAAGCAATCATTCAAGAAGAATGATAACTAATCAATCATCTTTGACTTGAACAATAAAAGCAATCATTTAAGAAGAACGATAACTAATTGTTTGACTTAAATGATAAAAGCAATTATTCAAAAAGAACAATAAAAGCAATCGTTCTAGAAGAACGATAACTAATCATTTGACTTGAATGATAAAAGCAATCATTCAAGAAAAAGAAGTATGATAACTAATCGTTCAACTTGAATGATAAAAATAATTATTTAAAAAGAATAATAACTAATCATTCGACTTGAATGATAAAAAAAATCGTTCAAGAAGAACGATAATAAATCGTTTGCTTTCTCCCCTTCCTGATCTTTTCATTTTTTTTTATTATTTTTTTTTAAAATTGAATTGAGTTAAAATTGAGTCGAGTCAAATTGAGTTGAGTTTAAAATTTATATAACTCAAATTAAATCAAATTGAAAGATTTTATAAAATAAATTTGATTTAACTCAACTCGAAAAAAGAGAGTCGAATAGAGTTAATCTTTAAACTCAACTTGACTTGACTCATTCAAAACTCTAATTAGACCATTTTATTTATTGATTCATTAATATTTAAAGGAGGAGTGGAACTTGTAATGTTATATCCTGTTGCAGCAGTGTTATCTTTCTTAGTTTTAAGTTAATGTTATATGATTTTATGAATGCAGCTTATTATAAACAATGAATATACAGTAATACAGAAAAAATTGATAAATATTTTGAAATTAATAAAGAAGGCAAAGAAACAGATCCTCTTGAGTGATGAAAATTATATAAAAAAAAGGTTTATGATTTTAACTTCAATTACATGTAAATATTTGGATATTTGTATGATATCTATTCTTTCAGAATGACTTTTTTAGACATTGATAATAATATTATTAATAAGCAAATAAATATTGATTTTAATTTAGTTGAATAAATTTTTTTTTAAAATAAAATATAAATGTATTAGGTAGTATTTTCCTTCTACCTGAATTATAATTTTTATAATAATTATAAATGTTTAAAATAAATATTATAAATATTATATATTTTATTATATGAAAATTTAAATTTAATTATTTAATTTATCAATTTATTAAAATAAATTTATTAACATTATTCAAATAATATTTGAAATATTTTATTCAATTATTATTTGAATACACTTTTTAAATTAAAATAAATATTTAAATATATTTATATATATTTAATTCTAAATACTATCCTGCAAAAAATAGTTAGTTTTACGCTTAATGATCTTAAAATTACAAGTTTCTCAGCCTTTTATAATATAGTGGCTCACAAAAAAAACGTAAAACAAAGTTTTTAACTTTAAATACTTATATCTCATCAATTACAAATGCTAAAATATTGATTTTATATTTATTTTAATCCTTGAAACCTAGAGAATATTTTATTTAAAAAAAATTATAGTTAATAATACCAATTTTATATAATTTACTGATTTATATCAAAATTTTATATATAATAAAATTTTAAGCATTAAGCAATTTTCTAATCTGAACTGTTACAAAAACGAAATTCAGATATATGATAACTTTACTTAAAATAAATTTAGAATACAAATTTATTTTAAGTAAGATTATTGTATATCTGAATTTCATTTTTGTAACATTTCAGATTAGAAAGTTGCTCAATGCTTAAAAAAATCATATTTTAAAAAATCTAAAATTATATAATTATTATTTGCATTTCTTTTATGATTTATAAATCACAAAAGAAACATAAAATTGTAATACAATCATAATCATATGATTGTGTTACTATTTTGCATTTCTTTTTTAATTTATAAACCATAAAAGAAACATAATATTATAATATCAATCATAATTATATGATCATATTACTATTTCGCGTTACTTTTATGAATATAAATCATAAAAGTAATATAAAATTATCATAATCATATGATTGTACTACAATTTTACGTTTTTTTTATAGTTTATAAACTATAAAAGAAATGCAAAATTGTAATACGAATCGTAATCACATAATTTGTATATTTATAAATAACTTTGCTCATATGATTTTAATATGAAAAAGTTTTTATTTCATTTTTTAAATAATAATTTATAAACATTTTTTTTAAATAATAAAACATAAATAATAATAAATCATAAATTTTTTTATATTATTTTTTTAATAAATTTGTAAAAATGGTTCAATTACAGAAAAATCAAAGGATTTGAATTTGTATATTATTTGATGAAAATTTATATTCATCAAGTAACCTTGCAAGAGAATATAAAGTTTATTAGTATAATAATCAGACTTTATGAGAAATATAAAAAAACAAATGAAGTAATAGACTTACTTAAAATGAGACGACCTCAGCTAATAAAAGAACATGGAGAACGTTAAGTAATACAATATCTTAAAAGTGGCAAATATTCAATTGCAATACAAGTTCAAAAAAAGCTTAGCATTGATTATGATATTAAAGTTTTTTCAGAAACTGTTTGTCGAATGTTTAAGAAGAATAGCTTAAAGTCAGCTACAAAAATTAAAAACCTTTATTATTACAACATCATAAAAAAGCTCAATATGAATTCGCAAAAAAATATAAACATTAGAATTTGAAGATTGAAAAAAAATAATATGGTCTGATAAGAGTAAATTTAATATAATTGGATTAGACAGTCATCAATATTATTGGAAGTGAAGTGAAGAAAGTTTAAAAGATAATCATGTTAAGGATACAGTCAAGTTTGGTAGTGGTGGTATTTTCATATAGGGCTGTTTTACAGTTCAAGGAATAGGATATTTATGTCATATTGATGGTAAGTTAGATGTAGAATTATATATTCAAATTTTAAAAGATGATTTTCTTGAAATACTTGATTATTATAATATAGATATTAATAATATTATCTTTCAGTAAGATAATGACCTTAAACATATAGCAAAAATAACAAAAAAATGGTTTGTGAATAATAAAATAGCTGTTCTTAAATGGCTGACCCAATCCTCAGATCTTAACCCTATTGAAAATATATAAAGTGAAATTAATCGATGATTACGAAACAATTATGAGTATATAAAAAATAAAGATGATCTTTGGGATAAACTTTAAGTAATATGGAATAATATTGAACTTGAAACCTATACTAAACTAATCGAAACTATGACAGAATGAGTTGATAATTTATTTTTATAAAAAAGTAAATATACAAGATGGTAGATAATAAATATAATAATATTTTTATTATTTTAATTTTTTATATTTTATGAAAAATATATCATTAGATTTAGTTGAATTTTGTTGAATTTTGTTGAATTTTATTAGATTTTTATAAAATTTTAATAAAAATAAATTGTATTAGAAAAAATTAATATAAAAAAAAAAATAAAGTAAAATAAAAAGAAAAAAATTACTTATCTTCTATTTTTAGTAATTAGAAAGCATTATTTAATAAAAAAAAAATTATTAAATGAAATTTTTTAATTTATAAATAATTAAAAACATAATGAATAAGTAATTAATAATGATGTTTAATATTTAATTAGAATAATGATATTTGTCATTATTATATACTAACCTTATTAAAACTTTTTTTAAATAATAGCTATGATTTGTAGCTTTAAAAAAATATATATGTGTATTATTACATAATGCGATCATGTGATATAAAATGATTAGCAAAATTTTGTATTACTGTTTTGTATTTCTTTTGTAAGCTACTGTATACTTTTATTATTATTATTTATTTATATATTTGTAACTA
Source organism: Funneliformis mosseae (assembly GCA_910592005.1). Lineage (NCBI taxonomy): Eukaryota > Fungi > Glomeromycota > Glomeromycetes > Glomerales > Glomeraceae > Funneliformis > Funneliformis mosseae. Next base: position 8,227 of record CAJVPP010003195.1, on the reverse strand, counting down.
AATATTCATTTATATTTTTCTTATATTTGTATGAGAAAAATAGTAGAATTACTGGCTAGTATATATATTTTCTTTTTAAAATTAATATTTTGCATAAAATCTACCTAGTAATCTATTTATTTTTATTATATAATCTGTAATTTAGCAAATTCTTCTAAGCTAATGATTATTGTCTTGAATTAATAAATATTTTAGAATTAAAATTTTCATATTAAATATATTTTATCTTTATCAAAACATAATATCAAATAATATTAATAATAAAATGAATCAAAGTAAAATACTTGCTCAATTATATAAAGTATTAATATATAAGAAGAAGAATATAATAGCTATTTAGCAAAACTCAGTATTAATAGTAATGCAAATCAAATGATAGTCTATCAAAGCAATAAAGTGAAATACTTGCTAATTTATATGAGTTATTATTAGAATTAGTAGAGAATTTAATACTGATACAAGAAAATTTCAATATTGATAGCAATCCTATTTTAGTAGTAGAATATTAAAGTAATAAAACTTTTACAAGTATTTTATTTGTAAAGATATTTAATTTACTATTATGTTTAAAAGAATATATAGTAACAATTTAGAAAGAATTTTGCATTATCAATTATACTAATTAAGAAATAACAGAAGAAACTAATAAAAATATAAGAGTATACCTTTAAAAGTTTTGAGAAATTCTATAATTTCTTAGAAAATAATTTAGATATAGTATTAGAGAAGTTTGACAAAATAGGAATAAAGAAAATTTGATTTATTAAGAAGGGTTTTTCTTATTTTTAAAGTTTTTTTTTTAATAATTATATGAAATTTCCATAAAAAATTCTGCTAATACCAATCAGTACTTATATCTAGAATAAATTAGCTAATTTACATTTTTTATCATATAGAACGCATAATATGTCTTAGCAATTAATTAGCCAATTGATTATATAGTTTAATTAGCTTAACTATGTAGATTATTAATCAGTTAAGAATTTTTGAATCAGTTCTAACCTTTACTCAGTTAAAATTAATACTCTAAATGATTTAGTTCAGTCTGAATTATAGGCTAATCTAAAACTAAACTAATAATTTTAATTCAGTTCAGTTTAGATTATAAATCTTAAAAATGCCAATCCGAAATTGAACCAAACTGTAAACTGGTAAAAATTTGAACTGAATCGAAAATTTCAGATTAATCTAAAATTTTGAATCATTTAAAACGATTTTTTATCATTTATTTGAAACAATAATTTTATCATTCTAATCGAATGATCCTTTTATCGTTCGTTTAGAATGATAATTTAATCGTTCTAATTAAACAATTTTCTTATCATTCATTTAGAATGATAATTTCAATCGTTTAAATGAATGATTTTCTTATCATTCATTTAGAATGATAATTTCAATTGTTTAAATGAGCGATTCTTTTATCGTTTTTTTAGAATGATAATTTAATTATTCTAATTGAACGATTTTCTTATCGTTCGTTTGAAATGATAACTTCAATCATTCCAAATAAATGATTCTTTTATCATTCTTTTAAAAAGATAATTTAATCATTCCAATTGAATGATTTTCTTATCATTCGTTTAAAATGATAACTTTAATTATTTCAAATAAATGATTCTTTTATCATTCTTTTAGAATGATAATTTAATCATTCTAATTAAACGATTCTTTTATCATTCATTTAGAACAATAATTTTATCATTTCAATTGAACAATCCTTTATTGTTTGATTGGAATAATAATTTAATTGTTTTAATCAAACAATTTTCTTATCATTCATTTAGAATAATAATTTCAATTATTCCAAATGAACGATTTTTTTATTATTCTTTTAGAATGATAAATTTAATTGTTTTAAACAATCTGAAATTAATCTGAAATTTTCAGTTCAGTTCAGATTTTTTTTGGTTTAGATTAGATTTATAATCTGAAAAAATCTGAACTGAACCAAAAATTTTCAGATTGAATTTTTTGGAATCTGAAACTGAACTGAAGTTGATCTGAATCAAAAATTTTCAGATTAATTCAAACTGTTCAAAGCTTTAGTTAAAATATTTTAATTTAAGATATAATCTAATTTTTCTGATAGTTGTATAAGTAATTTTATACTTACTAATATCAAACTGTTGGATCTTTAGATAAGAATAAATAACATTACAAATTATCATTTTAGAAAATTTTTTGTGATAAAAAAAATTCAGATATTTTAATTTATAACATGAATTTGTAATTGTATATAGATTTTTATCAGTTATTAATCTATCATCATATCCTTTTTATAAGTTAAGATACTTTAGATTAGAATATAATTTTGTTATTTATTTTAGTATTTTATAATCCTGTGTTATAATTTTAAGAATAGGTACATAATATCTTTGAATTTTTTATTTGAAAGTAAATTATAATATGAAATTTCTAGTTGGATTACATTTAAATAAATAAACTAGCTTTTGCTTTCTGTATATTATTTTTATAAAATTTTTTATATGTTACTCTTCTTTAGCTTAACTCATTTTTATAGAATAGGAGTGCTACATCTATATTACAATCAACAAACAAAAAGAATAAGATAAAGGAATTTATCTATTACTAAGAAATGTAAATCTATTCTAATAGTTCTAATAAATAAAAAATGCTTGAATATGCCATAAATAATGCATATTATATATTATATCTTCAAATAAAAAAAATGTAAAATACAATATCTCTTATACTTTTGATATTACAGAAGTTAACTGTTTAGTGTTTTTTTTTGAAATTTTGATATAAAATATTAGAAAGTTTTATTCTGAGATCTTTCTTTAATCATGTTTTTTTTCGTTTTTATAAGAAACAGCCTTTCATTCTCTTATAAATGGTCACTAAAAGCCTCTAAACATCACTTTTTAAGTGTAATTCTATGCTAGTAATTTCATTTAACTTAATAATATTATAGTTATATGACGTTTTAAAGTTTGTTTATATAAATCAAACTTAATAAATGTGCATTTTATTTGTTTATTTTGACTTTAACTCAAAATAAATATTTTTCTCAGAAATTAATAAAATGAGTAAAGAATTAACAAAAGAATAATGTTGCATTATATTTTATTGCTGTCAATGTGATGATAGTTATAGAATTATTGCTGCAACTATCAGTTGTGAGACGTCAATAGCATTTGATACTTTAAAAAGAATGAATGAAATAGAAACTACTAATTTAAAGTCCCATTCTGATTGCCTGCTTCTTATTAAACTTTTACAACGAAACTGGCTTAAGTAACTTATAACTAATGGCAAGGGAAAGAATTATTGCTTATTTATTGCTAAAGTTTAACAACTTTAGAAAAAGAAGAAGATAAATCAGAATGTTTTTGCTAAGACAATTGTCTGAACACTTCATAAAGTTAGGCTAAGAAATTGTTTTGCTTAACACAAACTTTTAATCTCACTAGTAAATATGAAAGCACGTCTTGCATGAGCTTTAGAATACCAAAGTTGGATAAAATACAATTGGGCAAGAGTCATATAGAATTACAAATCGACCTTTTTCTAATCCTAATAAAGCAAGTGTAGTAGAGTATAGCAGAAGCCATAAGATGAGTAGAATCTTTCTTATATTACTGTTACTATAAAACATAGTCTTGGACGAATATTTTGGAAATGCTTTTTAAGATAAGGCTTAGGATTTATTATCCTATTATCTGAAACAGCAACTGGTGCTAAACACATTATCATCCTTTACAAGCATATTATGCTAACTATAATATGTGTATTTTTAATGGTAATGGCTTATTTTAGAAAGATAATGCTCACCTTCACAAATCGAAAGTTGTGAAGAAAATTCACACGAAAAATTATCTGTGTATACTTTCTTGACCTGCTTAAAGTCCAGATTTTAATCCAATTGAGAATCTGTAAGCTGATATCAAGAAAAGCATTTGTGAAAGAAAAAAACTGCATTCTAATCTTATTGAACTTGAACGATATGTTAAAAAAGCATGATGAGATTTTCTTATACATACTATCAAAAATTTAGTCAATAATATATTGCAGTGATGATTGAAGCAAAAGAAGGCCTAATTAAGTACTAGTTATTTAGTATATAATGTAGATCAAACCTTATTTAAATAAAAATATTATTGATTTTTTTTCGTTTTAATTTTAAATTTTGAGTTTTACGTTAATCCAAAAAGTGTTCAGAGACTTTTAGTGACCTTATGTATTACAAATATTTCAACTGAATTAGATTCTTCAAAATCTCAGACGAATAAGAGGAATTCTTATCTTTTTTATTAATATTTCATATATTAAGTTGATTACAATATTCTTTTCTACATATTTGTTCAGATCTCTAATTCGATTTTTAAGGATCTCATATCTCTTTTTAACCTTTTTACCCTTCTTTCTAAAATGTTATGTTGGAAATAATAATCTAAATATATAATATTAGTAAAAATTAAAGAATAATATTTAAAATCTTATTATTATTAATATTTAACTTATTAAAAATACTGAATTTTTTTTTTGTAAAATAAAAAAAGATAAATTTTTTATAAATAATAGCATTTAATTAAAATAAAACTTTATATATTAATATTATAATCAATAGTGATAAAGGAAACATTATGTTAAAGTTTTATGATTATAGTTATTTAAATCTAAAAGAATATTTGTCTTATAATAATAAATTGCATTTATAAAATAAAAAATATAAATATATAAAAAATTAAGAAGAATTTGAAATAAATAAAATATAATAGTAGAGTGATTCAATTATAAGAATTTAAAAAATAATTTTTAGATAATTTTTTTAATAAATTATCAATTATTAAAAAGTTTATTAAAATGTTAATTAAAATAAAAAATTTTGATTTTCGATAATAAAATAAAACTAACCAAAAAAAACAAAAAAAAAATTTTTTATAAGCATATATCTTTAAACCGAGGGTGTGATTTTACAGGAGATATCTATATAGGGGGTCAACTGTACTTGGTTATTATTTGGCAATTTAAATTCTTTTAACTAATTGAAAAACTTCAAATTCCTCAGCCGAAAATAAATCAGGATTATTTCTAACGGCATTTTCATACCTATAATGAACACATTGACAACAATCAGCATTAAAACTTCCCCAGGCTCTCAAGTCATTCCCGCCCCACTGGGGTCCACAATTCGCATAACTGTAAATAGCGGTGTCAACTTGATGTTTTCTGATCCTACTTAAATTAAACCCATTTTTTACATCAAAACTTTTACCTCCGTTCATAATTTCAAATCTAAATATAAAGCTTTCACTTGTAGATTTATACCCACCCCCATTCCAATTCAAAGGATTATATCCGCCCAATATTTCTTGTGTACCTTTGACCTTAATTACCGTTATTGTTTTATCATAATTATCACATTTTTTATGAAATTCTGCTGCTGTAAACCCATCACGGGTTGAACGGAGCAACAATCTAAAATGATAAGGAATTGATGCCAATCTATAGGGGTGAGGTGTCCTATCAACCCAGCTTGCAATAAATGCTGCATGTTTCAAATTAATTATGAATGAATCTATAGGAGAAGGACGAGAAGGTTGTAACAAATGACCATAATTGATTAAATGTGTATCAGCGGATGAAGAAGATACTTGATTATTATTATTATTATTATTATTATTATTGTTGTTGTTGTTGTTGTTTCCGAGTCTTTGAATTATTTCTCTCGTATTGATATTTAATATTAAAACGTCTTGTTTTTTTTGATTCTCTTCCTCTTTTTTATTTAAAAGACTCTCGAATATAACGTTTCTTGGGCTAATAAATTTCCATAAAATTTCTTCATATAAATCTTCGGGAAATATATTTTTTAAAGGTCTAATCTTGACGAAAAAATCTTCAGGGGAAATATCACTAAATCTTACAAATTGAATACAATTCTTTAATCTATTCCTTAAAGTTTCAAATTCTTCGTCACACCACTTTTCAACTATCTGGCTAATCATATTCCCTTCACCATATTCTCCTAAACGAGGTTCTTGATTTATTCCCCATGTTAAGAGCATATCCCACACATCAATCTCTTTCATCACTAAATCATCTCGTTGTAAAATTCCTGAAAAGATCGCCTCAGAATATGAGAGAAAATTTGTTGACGTTAAAATTATTGAAGGATTTGGACAAATATGATCCAAACAGAATTCTTGTAACCTTTTCCATGGTTCATGTTGAAACGCGATTGTTACAATATCTAAAAAATTTTCGTTTAAATAAGTATAATGATGTAAAAGAAATTGATTTTCCACGTATGAAATCATTTCTAGAAGGATCAACTCATCTGCCGCACATAATAAATCGATAATGAACGAAGGGGACTGCTTCTCAAGTGATACTATTGTCCCCGTATACAAGTATCTATAGAAACGCGAAAAAAAAGGGGAGGAAATAAGTAACGGGAAGATGCCAAAATTGATAAAATCTTTTTTTAAAACATAAATATAAATATAATAAAAATACTTGCCTAAGAACGACTTCAAAAACTTCAGGATCAAAGTTTGGTTTATCGAAAATGATGTTATCACCTTCTTTCTTTGCCCATTCATTCGCTAATCCAGCATTAAAATAAGGACATTGAGCTTTTAATATTATAGAATGTGCTCTGAAACTTTTAATATTATCATCTTTTCCTACCCTAATTATAATGTTTGATTCATCCGCCGAATTAAAATATTTTAAAAAATTTTGTGAAAAATTTGGGAATAATTCTATCGCCATTTTTTTTTTTTTTTTTTTTTTTTTTTTTTTTTGGATTGGATTGCAAAGCATTTTTACTATTATTTTATACAGCTCCGATTTCACCGATATGGTGAAAATTTATCCGATGATTGTAATGACCTTATTAGTAAATCTATTTATCATAGTTTATCGGAGTAAGTTTGTTGTATGACTTTGGTAATTTTTAAAATTGACCCGCGAAGTTCTCGGGATTTAAGATCATCAAAACACTCGCAACTTTTAATTCTTTTGTAATATAAATATAAATTTCCTACAGCATAAGATTCCCGATTCTTACCCAATTATGATTTTTCGAATCCATACATGAATCTAAGAGCAAATCCCTACCAACCCTCCTAACGAACATTCCTTTAAGCCTTACTGATTTATGGAAAGCAAGCAAGCTTCTTATCAACCTTTTTTTTTTTTTTTTAGATTGAGCCGGAAAAAAATTTAAGTCAAAATTTTATTTTCAAATAAATATTAAACTAATTTTTTTTTTTTCTTCGACGAAAACATGGTTTTTATTTTTATTTTCATGATACATCCCTAAAAGGTTACGGTGGATACTTAAAAAGCTAGTTACAATATTTAAGGTTAAGAGATTTGAAGTAACCATCCTTCCCTTTTCAGTTTTTTAATGCATTGAATTCAAAAATTGAAAGGTGAGATACCTGTTATAAAAGAAAGATCTAAATTAATACTACACTGAATCGAATCGATTAAAATCGATCTGGGGTTAATGATTTATAAAGAAAAGATTTTTATTTTAAGTTGAAAAATAAATGAATATACATGTGCAAATTCATGATAAGAAAAAGATGACATTATTTTATGTAGAATATGCAATAACAATTCACAATTAATAATAGTGCTAATCTAAATATGGCCAGATTATTGTATCGAGTGAAAAGCAAGTGTCACTTGTGATACAAAAACTGTTGTAAAGTTAAGGGTCAACTTTTACGACTAACGATCGGGATTATGACTTTTCTTAGGCACTTGACGAATGTTTGTAGAACAACAATAACAAAAAATGTCATTACACGTACCAGATCTTCTGGAAAAATCCAACAGCATCCTAACCTTTTGTTTAAAAGTAATGTTTTAAAAAGGAATTTAGCTTCAGAGGTTGAAAAAAGGAAGCATGATCCATACTCTGTTTCTGTCACTAGTCCTATCACCAGCATTTCTCCCGATGATATTGGTCCTCAGCTTGAAAGTTAATATGATATAATCTTATTTATTTGTTTATTTATTTATTTTTTTGATTCATATATACTTTTGGGAACTAAATAAAAATTAAAATCACTTAGAATCAATTCTTGGAGAAACAACGGATGATCTAATCGGTAATTAAAAAATAATCAAATTTTAAAACTCCTTTTTATGATCAATAAAAACTAGGGAACGGGGACCGTGGTTAAGTCCGGAACGATCTTAACTAAAAAAATATTGCAAAAGCCAATCAGCATCGACTCAATTT
>CAJVPP010003194.1:0-12342 GCA_910592005.1 Funneliformis mosseae | reverse complement strand
GATAATTCTAAATCACGTGATTTGTGATCGGCGTCGAATATTGAAACAAAGTCACGTGATTGTCGAGTATAGACTTCTGGCACCATATTTAATAATATATGAAATAAATCAACTATTTTAACTATCAAAGTTTTTAAATACTGCTTTTTAAGTGCAATTCATTTATATGACTTAGCAATTCTACAGTCATATGACGTTTTGAACCTTGTTTATATGAATTATACTTTAAAATATATTTTTAAATAATAATGATAGTTTTCAGAAGGATAATACTCAGTTTATAAAATAAAGTAGATGAAAAATTTTTATGTAGAAAATGATATATACGTTCTTTTATGATCTGTTCAAATTCAGATTAATTTGATCAAAAATCTGTAAACTGATATCAAGAAAAATATCTGTAAAAAAAAAAATGCCTTCTAATATTGTTAAATTAGAGCAGTATATTAAAAAGTCATAGAGAAAAAATTTTATACATACTATCAAAAATTTGGTCAATAGTATGTTACAATGAATTTGAGCTATAATTAAAACAAATAAAGACTTAACTAAATATTAATTAATTTAAATATATAGCTAAAATCTCTTAGTTTTGACTAAATTTTAGTTTTAGATATTAACTAATTTTAGATTTCAAAATTTTATTTCTGAAATTAAAACCTTAGTCAAAATCTGAAATCTTAGATAGAATCTAAAATTATGTCTAAAACCTCTTTATAAAGCTAAAATCTTAAAATGATAGAAAAAAAATCAGGAAATCTGATCATCTGATATAATCTAAATATAATTTTTCTATAAAAAAAATTTTTCGTCTCTACTCCTTTTTCCTAAAAATTTTTATTTTTAAAATTTAAATTTTAAAATATCAAAAAAAGTAAGTGATTATCCTATTAGTAAAATATAGAATTAATTCATAAAGGAAAATTTAATACCTTTTTATAAATACAATTAATCTACTGCTAAAGTAACAAAACTTAAAAAACATTTTACATATGAGTATAATAAAGTTAATTTGAATACCAAAATTAGTACTTTAATAATATTAATAAGTTAATGTAAAGATTTAAATAATAATACTATACATATGACTGAAACCTTTTGAGTATATGGCTGAAACTGAAAATCTAAAATCCTAGTTAAAACTAATGCTAAAATCTGAAATTCTAATTAAAATTATATATAGATTGAAACTATTTTTGCTATAAACTAAAAGTCTGAAAATATTTTTATTATAAACCAAAACTACATCAGAAATATTTTTAATATGAAATATTGCATAAGAATTATAATTTGTAAACTTACATAAATTTTATGATATAAGATTATGCAATATTTATAGTTAGATAAAGAATTAATATTTATGTTATCGATTACTGTTATTATTTTAATAGCATAAATCCTTTTCAATTTTTATTTTGTTAAACCAAGTGAGAGTTAATCCTTTCATAAAGAATAGTACTAGTGCCAATCTTTTTTTATCTGAGATACTATTTATTTTACAAGCATGATTATATCATTCTAACCAATCACTAGGATCTTTTTCATTACCTTTAATATAAGAAGATCCACAAATCTAACTTCCTTTGATTCTGAAAATTCTATTGATCATAAGACTTCTTATAACCCTTTTAGCATTTGAAAAAATTAAAGTATATTAAGTAAATCAGCATTATTAATATTTCAACTATTGGATCAACTTCATCTCTATTTTCAGGAAAACTATTACTAGAATCTGAACTAAAAAAAGAAGAACTATCATAGTGAAATGATCAGCATGATAATCTATGATGATTTTTTCTGCAATTTTTTCTATTACCAGTGTCTGTTTGCATAGTGTTATCCATTTATTTATTTTTATCTTTCACATCAAAGAATTTAGCATCATTATTATCTTTATTTTCAAAGTTAAAAACAAGATAAAATTGATATAGTTTCCTATTTTTAGAACTAATGCCTCAATTTTCTAGTTCTACGTTACTAAATTTATAGCTACTTTTTAGTCTTGCACTACCAGTATTGTCAAGGCAAAAGAGACTTCTACTTCTAATGTTAGGTTTATATTCAAAATCTGAGTTAAGATTAGTAGTATTTAAAGTATCCTTAAAATTTTAAGAGCTTCTTTTCTCTTCTTCAGCAGAAGGTTGTTTACTTATGCTTAATTAAGTAGTAGTAATAGTTCTAGAATTTATCATTTGTGCAGTTTTCTGATATTGATTTTTCTTTATATCTTCAATATACAATCCAATAAATTGATCTAATATAATAGAAGATAGTCGATTATAATGTAAAAAGCATAAAGCTTGTCAAAAGTATACTTATTAAAAGTTGATAGTTAGTGCAACAATAGCTTATTCAAACACAAATATACTTTTATCTATATATTATTATGCTTCAAAATTATTAACAATCCAATCAAAGAAAATTTGAAAGACTTCTAATAGTTTAAAGAAATTAGTACTAGAATTACAAATGAGACAGAAAGAATCTTCAGTGAGTGGTTTTGCAATTCTAATATTACGATTGATTTTAATATGCAGTTAGTGATAAATTTTCTGAAACTTTAAAAGATCATTAAATGTATAAAATGTATTTATGAAAGAATATCAATAGTTATTTTAGTTTTATAGTAATACGTAAATAGGAGAAGAAGGTTCTGTCATCATTATTAAATGTTAATGTGTAATCTTTTTAGGTTGTAACTATTAGATATAGTGTTAGAAGGTTGATTCTTTTATAATCTATGTATAATTCTAATTAGTTTCATGCTAAATCTTAGTTGTTTTATTACCAGTTTATCAAGTTAAGTTAAGTTTACTAAATGCAAGTGACTTTATTCATAAGTTAAGAGTTATAATAATTATTCACAAAGAGTTTTATATAAGAAATAAGAAATACTTTATTAAAATAGAAAGAAATAATAAGATAATAATATATGAAAAAAATAAGAAAATAGAAATAAGAAATAGAGGTATATAAAGTGAAGAGTAGCATTATATTATCTTTTACAAGAGAGAGAGAAATTTCTATACAGTCATCGGTCTGTCTTTTTTAATTTCAAAGGGCTTGTATTTATATCTATTCTATTACATATTTTGACATATTTAATATATTAATTATGTTAACTATATTAATTATATTAAATATATCTACTATATTAATTAAGTTAGATATATCTGATATGTTAGAAATATTAACTATATTAAACATATTAAACATATTTAATATGTTTGACATTTTTGACATTTGTATTTCACTATACATTTGTAGATCTGTGATCATCAAGATTAATACAGAATTATAATATAAAGCTTTTTAAGATAAAAAGTAGATCAAAGAGCTATGAGTCTTTACATTATATTTTATAGTGATAGAAACACTTAGTAAAATAGGCAAAATGATCATTTGAATCAGAATGTTATTGTAGCTTTTACAATAAAAGGTGTATAAAGAACAAGTATTACGTAAAAATAAATATGATTTATAATTCACATTATTAATAGACATATAATAAAGTAAATGATAGTGATTGTTAACAATGTCAACAACTTTGTTAATCATAAATAAATTGTATTGATTATTCCAAATAGTGATAAAATGCCAGGTATTAATATTTAATAATAGCGTAAAAATATCGTATCTATGTTAAAATTATGCTTATAAGTGATTTGTTATGAAAGGAGATAATTATTTTTCAGTTTTAGTCTATTTTCTAATATATGGAACTAATCAAATTTTTTATATCCTATTTTAGTATAATTAACAAATTTTTTGAAATCTTTGAAGGTGAACATGTAATTGCTAAAACAGTTTATAAGTTGATTAATAAATAATACTAAATATTTTCTAAGATCTATTCTAAAGGATCTATATGACTCAAGGATTAATTTTGAAAATAAAGTAATATCTCCTAAAATATGATTATAGTATAAAATAGGAATATTAATGTTTAAATTAAACGCCTTTATAGTACATAAAAGGGCAGGAAGCTAAGAATCTCTGTTACTAGACTTATTATATAGTTAATAAATCAAAGGACTTTTGAAGAGCTGTTCATCATATTATATTTGTATTACACATATGTGAAAAAATAAACTGAATATATTTTCTTTATTTATCATTTGTATAAGAGCACTAACTGCATTTTGTAATATTTTTTAATAGAGTGGTATCATGTTATAACCTAAATATGAGATGAAAAAGGCTGTGAGTATTTTTTGCGAAAATTTTAATTTATATTTTATAAATGCTAAATAGATAGCGAAATGATTTATTTAAGTATCTTTAGTAATAAAAGTGAGCTGATCCTATATTCAATATGTAGTAACAAAACTGTATTATATATATATAACTCAAGTAAGTATCTATTAGTCTTTTATTCTTTATAATAGTAATAGCATTATAAAATTCATTAAAAATTTGCTTGTTAATAAATATAGTATTCAGAAGTAAGAAAATCTATACTTCTAAGTAATAAATGCTGACTTTTAACTCTATTAGAGTAATTGTCATACTTGAGTTATTTAGGTTAATAATTAAGGAATCAATTTGTTTTTTGTTGATTAAAAAAGCAGATTTTATTCAATTAACTTGAATATTATTGTAGTCATAGAAATTGTTGATAATAATTATAATGGTTGATAAATCATCATGAGATTTAGCAATCTATAAAGTGTCATTCATATATGTGAGAGTTAGTATTTTACACTGTTTGAATTCTATATAAAACATTCTGACATTAGGCTTTTAGTGATAGAATATAAAATAACCATAAGAGGAATCCTGTATCTTGTATAGTAATTAATTATAATAAATATACTATAATAATAATAAGATTATTGATTTTTGAGTAAACAAAATATATATTAGTAGAACTATATTAGATAAAGACTTGGTTATATCTAAATAAGAAGATCTGTAAAATGATATGTATAAAGCATTCAGGGAGGCAAAGTCTTACCAGAACTTTAATCAGTATAAAGATATTAACATGATCATAAGCTTTAGACATATCTTGAAGCAGAACCTAAAGCTTATTTCTGTTATGTAACGCATCTTATTTAATATTTTCAATTATGTAGATATAGTCAAATATTAATTTAAATAGTAGGTAAGCAAAGTTATTACCTCTCAATATATTATTTAAATAAAGATATCAGTTAAATAGTTATTAAGAAGCTGTATAAAGGCTTTTTTAGAACATTCTAATAGGGTAATTAAATGATATTATTAAAATTAAACTTTAATAGTTTTAGTTTGAAAATGTGATATATATAGGTTAAATTCTATCTAGTAGGAGTAAAGAAGAGTTTTAAATATTTGTATATTATAAGCCAAAAACATTTTCTAGCTAATGAATTGAGATATTGAAGTATTTTATTAGAGATATTTGATAGACCTGATACTTTTTCTTTAGGAAGTTGAATAATAATTTTATATCATTTGTTAATTATAGATAAGTTACATAATTTGCTATATATAATTAGATTAATATGATCAATAGGTTGATATTCTAAATATCAATTATCAGAAATTGCTTTGTTTATATGTTATATATTAGCAATCTGTTAGAAGTAATGAGTGACTTCCTTTTTATATCAGATTTATCTGTAAGGAAATTTTGTTTTAGATCATTATTGTTAATACATCTATCAAAAATAATGATTGTTCTTCTCTAGTTAAGCGTTAAATCTAACATTTTAGACAGATTGAACTTAAAATCATCTAATTTGGATTGCAAAATAATTTGTATACTCTTGAATTTAAATTTGTGTTTCTGAATTTTAGCTTTCACCTAGAGTTCTGTAAGTATAAAATTAATATTATAGAGAACTGTTTTGATATAAAGTGAAGGGTTGAAAGGGTTGATAGATATTATATTAAACTTGTAGGAGTGAGAAATATCTAAAAATCTGTTATAAAGGTAAAGCTATTTATCATTAAATAAATTAGTTAAAAGATAATTTTTTTGTTAACTAATCTAATTTCTGCAAAATCTTAATATTGCAGTAAATGGTTGACAGGGTAGCTGGTTTGAAAATATGTTAAGTAACTTTAGATTTAAAGATCAAAATAGTTTTCTTCATAAACAAAATAATAAGTTCATGAAGCAAATCCTAATATTTGTTGAGAGAAGTTTGTAATCAGATGGTATCTTGAGTAAGTCTATTAAGTATGCTATACTCAACTAAATTTTCAAGTTTAAACATAAATTTATTTTATTTAATATCATCAATAAGAAATGTATTAAAAAATTGTTTAAGAAGGTATTTATGATCATTGGATTTGACTTTAAAAAAATTTTTAATTTGAGTAGTTATGATATGATGATTTAAGGCAACAGGAATTATATCGCATCTTAGAATATTAATAGATAACTCAAGAGTCATTCAGATGTAATCAATTTAGGACGAAACATTAACATAAAAAAATGTAAGGTATAAATATTGATTTTTATTAAACAGAAGATCAAATAAATCATATATATTAAAATAGAACAATGAATTTATAAATGATTTAGTAAAGAAAGGATTATAGAATTGATCTAGATTAATATTAAAATTGTCTATAAGAATGATATGGTAATCATCTTTATAGCTTCTTCTATTAGATTAGAAATATATTTTTGAATATCTTTACGCAAAACATTTGTTTTTTTTCTTAGCAAAAGATAACAGTTAATTTTTATTGGTTTAGAAAATTGGAGTTTGGCATATATAACTCTATTAAACTTAGAATTATGTTTAAAAATATGTTTATATAAGTTAGTACTAAAGGAGAGATATTTTAAAACTATGAGATTGTGGATTTAAGAAATTACTAAAAAAAGTGGTATACTTAGGGAATGTTTTGTTAAAGAAAGACAAATTGGAAAGCTTAAAATTAGTTTTTAGAGACCTATTATATTGAATTTGTAAGTATTATATAAGAAAAATAGAAAATTTTATTTTGCTGAATTGGTAAATGAGTAAGTATTATAAAAGGCAATTCTAAAAGTAGGAATATTAGAAAAGGATGTTAAGTTGGACTCAAGAGTAATGTTAAAATCAGTAGGAATAGTATTTATTAATAAGATTAGAATTAAGAGAAGCATTTGATGTGACCTTCAATCTGTTTATCTAACACTATTGTTAGGGAAAAGAAATTTTATATATCATATTTACTGAGAAAATCTTTATTAAAAAGAGCTGATTGAAGAGTATCATAAGAGTTAATTAATTTATTAATAGTAGCGATAAAGGATGTGATACATTCTTGTTATTTCTGGCATATTATCACTAATTGTTGATTGATTTTATTTTGAATGATAACAGTATATTCAGAAGTATCAATATAAGAATATATGATATCTTTTAGGCCATATAATTTAAAAAGTATTTTATTGTACAAAATAATATCTAAGAGTGTAATGGTTTTAATATTGAGGATCTTATTAATAATTGCAAAATGTTTTTGAAAAAATTTTACTTTTTTGAAAGATTATTTAAGTGTTCTTTAATTTGATTAAATTAAAAAATAATATATTCTTTAAATTTATTATTAAGCATTGAACTACTTCTAGTAGTACTATTCTTTAAACTAGATGTGAGAAAGACAGTGCTGTCAAACATTGTATTATTATTATCAAAAGGTTTATCTGCCTATCTAAAAATCTTATTATTATCTGTTCTGTTATTTTTGTTATTCATAGATATTAGATTTGACTTGCTATTCATTAGCTTGAGTGGTGAAGAAGGTAGTAGTTTGCAATAGATAGATCCTGATGTCTGTTTTTGCTAGAAAGGTTTAGTTATATTTATAAAGATAATGTTCTCCTTTATAGTTTCATAAATATATTTCTTTGACATAATATATCCATTAAACTGAGTAAGTTGAAATTGTTAATATAGATTTTGTGTACTTCTATCTTTAGAAATTTATCTCTTTTTTAAATATGTAAAGATATTGTAGTAAGTGGAAAAGTAAATAACATAAAGTTTCTTCTTAAAGTTAGCCTACTTTAATTTTTTATTATTAAGGGTAAGGTTGGTATTAGTTAAGAAATTCTTGATGTCATCAGTATTTTGAAAATAAAAATAGACATGCTGTAAATAGTTATAATTAGATCATACCTAAAGTATAATTCAGGTTGACATATCAAGTATTTTTCTGATCTCGTTATAAATACATAATGTAATATAATGAGAGAGATTCATTAATTTAGCAAAAAATTTAGATTTTCCTACATATTTTTCCCAAGAAGGTTATATATATACATATGTATCATATTATTGATTAAAAAATTTCATCAATAAGTTTTAATTCGTTGAATTTAGTTTCATAATCAAAAGTGATTATAGCATATTATCACAAGTTTCTGGTTTTCATAGAGAATTGAACCATGTTTTCAAAACAAGAGAACAATTTCTTAATTCAAATTTCTGTTGCATCTAATGGGATTTTGGTGATTACAATTAATTGATCAAAAATAATCAGATATTGTTTTTTAATTCTAAGAGTGAAAATGTGGTATTATCTACTTTAAGTAATTTAACAGTATAAAAATAATTTCAATTGTTTATATTAAAAAGGAAACTTTCATGATGTTTTGTTCTAGATTTATCAGATTTTTGTTTTAGATAACTCCAGCAAAGGAAATGTATTCCTTGATATAGAGATCAGTAATTTTGCTAATCTTTATCTGAAGGTTATTACTTTGGTATTTTTTGAGTAGCAGAAAGGTGAAAAAATAAGTTGTGATTTGTTCAAAGTATCAAAATTAAACAAAATAGTATTAATAATGTTCTTTAACATATTAGAAGAATTATTTATATTTAAAGTATCTTTTACATTATTATTTAGTGATAAAAGAACTTCTTCTTTTTTTCTTTTATTGAGATTTAAAAAACTTTCGCTTAGGGTTTGGTCAATTTTCAGTTCTACTTTTAAAGTTATAATAATAATAGGAATATTAGAGAACTATTTAATTCTTTTGTTTGAGTTATATTAGGTTTTTTGCCTGACTTTTTAGAAATAGGTAAGGCTGAACAGCCATGATTGTTAGTCTTTTATTGCTCTTTCTTTTTTGTCATGGTGGTATTTGCAAAAAAAAGAGAAAGAATTTTAAATTTTTATGTATATATATATATATTTTTTTTTAAGTTGCAGTATCTAGTAAAAGAGAATCATTAACAGATATTTTAAGGTATTACCTTCGACATCCTATGATCTCTACTAGGTCATAATTAGATACATAGTTCTAGCCAGAACCCACCTTATAATATTGGTCTGAAGATTATCATCTAGGTCAACATCTCTAAGAGCTAGCTCTCAGGGTCTTTAGACCTTAGAACTACTGTCAAATATAGATAGAGGGATCACTTTCAGCCACAGATATTTTTGTCAATTTTTCCCTGTATTTACCAACACCATATCTGGATACTATTACCTCTGCCTGGTATTAGGATATTTTTACACATGATCAGGAAGGCTTAGACATTGTTTATCTTATAGAACCTTAAAAAGGTAAGTGACTGTCGTATCCATATCATCAAATTCATTCAGGAATTGAACCTGGCCTCTACTCCTAATGACAGTTTGATTGGAAGATGCTACAGCAGTGTAATGCAGTCTATTATCACCCTAACCACCCGTAGGTAGTACTCAATCTACTAATTATTGGTTAATCACTTCCTTACTTGTATAAGGGCCTCTGAAATTGAAAACGTAAGAAAGTACTCATTACAGGCCTATTAGTAAAGGCCAAGTTTCTATCGATCTCTGGCTTCATTTGCATCTACTTATTCTGCAATTTCAGTATTTAGATATGATTAACATCAATCGACAGATCAATTAACTAATTTCTAACGCATATTAGTATATACACCTACATGTTCAGTTACATATGAAATTCTTATGAAAATCATCTAGTTTTATGCCTCAGCTGAGACTTGAACCTGTGACTATTGCAGTGTAACTCACAATAGAAGCTCAGTTGTTACCAACTGAACTAGGAATGCCAATCCCTATTTTTATGTATATATATTACACAATATAAAATATATACAAATAATTACTAAAATAGATAAATTATTTATAAAATAGAAATACTATGTAATATATGCATTAATTTTCTATTTTTAATACAATTGTGCATATGATTTTTAGTCTAAATTTTATACTCTGATCTGATCAATTTGTTAAATAATTAATTTATATTTTTTTAGATGATTAATTATTATTTTTTAAAATTTTGGGCTATTATGATATCAATTTAGTGAAAATATTCAAAAATTCTAATTATTTTTTTTAGAATTTTAAGCTACTATAATATTAATTCAGTAAAGATGTTTAAAAATTACTAATTATTTTTAGAATTTTAGGTTGCTATGATATCAATTTGATAAGGTATTTATAAATTATTATATCAAAATAATAAAATCAGTTTTTTCAAAAAATTTTATTTAAAAACTTTTAATTTATAATTTATTTAAATAGAGTTTAAAGTATAAAAATAATCTTATATAGTTTTAGGATCAGATTATTTTCCTATATAAGCTTTTTTTTTTATATAAATAAATATAATTTTTAGTAAAATAAAACTAAATTTTGTATTTATTTATTTTTTTCTTTTTTTAATATAATTTATAATAAAATAAAGCTGTAAATTTATATTTTTTTTTTAAAACTATTTTTTTTTTAAAAATCTATATTATAACTACTTAATTAATTGAAATAAAAAAAAATAAAATTTTCATTAACTTTAATAAAAGTAAGAGTAATTCCAAATTATTTATACCTTTTAACAGATCCTTTACTTAATAAATAAATAAAAATAATATTATCATATAATAATGATGATTAAGTAAGCTTTTTACTTCTATTTATTATCTTTACCTCTACTTTTGCATTTGCCTTTACTACTTATATCTTTATATAAAAAAATATAAACAAAAAATTAAAAAATTTAGATATTAGTTTTATAATTTTTAAATATTAAAAATAATATAGTTTTACCAGTTCGATTCTAGGAATAAATTTCATAGGATGCACACAAACTATGTACGTTAAAGATCATGAACTTGTAGAATATGGTGAACCTGTATAATTACGTAAGTGATCACATTACACAGAACTGATTGAGTTCAGAACTTTTATTAGGGGGCTGGCCTGTAATGAGCAAGTGCCATATCGTCTGCAAGGGGGTTATTACCGATAACAGGACATGACGGGTCAATGGTAGATACTGTATAACTTGGATTAAATAAGAGTCGTAGGTTATAAGTGACTTTTAGTTTTTTTAATTGAAGTACCGTGGCGTCTATGAGTCAATTAGGGTTTGAGAGGCCTGAGTTCAATTCTCAGGATGATTTTGATAGTCTGGGTGTATTAACTGTGTCAGATAGCTATTCCGAATTAGGTTGATAAAGACTCCTCTTTCCAGTAATTGGCTAGAATCGTTCGTATTAACCGTATCAGAAATTAGCTATGCAGCGTCTAGGGTATATAGCCGATTGCGAAAGCTAGTGTTTCAGCAGTTTAGACCAGCTTTAAATGTAGCCAGGAGGGGCTTATTTCTGGATACAATGACATATCAGACATATGAGCCGCAGAGTCAGGATATTCGGGCGACCGAGCACTAGAACTTAAAAAAAAAAAAAAAAATAATATAAATGGATTATAAAATTTAATTTTAATATAATAATAATATTAAAAAATATTTTATTTTAAGATAAATAATAACATAAAAAATTGTTTTATTTATTAATTTATAAATAATGAATTATATGTATTAAGTTTAATTATCAAAAACTTTTTTGATAAAAAAGTATAAAAAAAATCAAATATTTGAAAAGCTTAATATTAAACTTAATTATATTATAAATAATTTTAAAAATATAATTAAAGATTTATTTTTTAACAATAAAAATTCATATTATATATATATAATATATAAAGATTACATAATAATAAAAGGATATAATAATTATATGTTACCTAGTATTAAAGAAAATATTATTATATAGCTAAATTTATATATAATTATATATTAAATTTTTTTTTAATTTTAACAAATTAAAAAAAAAATAATAATTTATATAATTATTTTAAAAATAATATAGAATTTGATATGATAATAGATATTAAAAAACCCATTTTCGAGAAGTATTAAAATCTGAAAAAATATTTAAATTTTATCTTTATTTAAATAATATATTATTTCTATTGATTATATATTTAGAATATTTAATTAAAGATTTAATTAAAATTAATTTTTCTAAATTATATGATAATTTTAATATAGATTTTTTAGATATTAAAACTAATTTATCATTTTTTAAAAGTTTTGCAATAAATTTAAGTATA
>CAJVPP010003193.1:0-12344 GCA_910592005.1 Funneliformis mosseae | reverse complement strand
TTTTAATAAATTCATCAACAATTTTATTTCCACTTGGTTTAAATAATAATTCAGATTGATAACAAATAATACAAATTATGCTATCCTTTTTCAAAATTCTTCTTTTTTTAAAACAATTATTACATGTATTATAAGTTTCATTTTCTGATTCAATTATAAATCCTTTTATTAATGAAATTTTATCAAATTTATTTTTTTCAAAAGGATCTTGTAAAATATTTTTATTATTTATTAATTTTTTATACCAATAAAATGCTTTTTCTAAATTTTTATCTGTTCCTTCACTATGTTCATAGCTTAAAGCTAAATTAAACATTGCTTTAATATCTCCATTTTCTGCAGCTTTTTGATACCAATAAAATACCTTTTCTAAATTTATATCTGTTCCTTCACCATTTTTATAGCTTAAAGCTAAATTAAACATTGCTTTAATATCTCCATTTTTTGCAGCTTCTTGATACCAATAAAATGTCTTTTCGAAATTTACATCTGTTCCTCTACCATTTTTATAACAAAAAGCTAAATTAAACATTGAACTAATATTTCCATTTTCTACAGCTTTTTGATACCAATAAAATGCCTTTTCTAAATTTACATCTGTTCCTTCACCATTTTGATAACTTAAAGCTAAATTATTCATTGCATAAATATCTCCATTTTTTGCAGCTTCTTGATACCAATAAAATGCCTTTTTTAAATTTATATCTGTTCCTTCACCATTTTTATAACTTAAAGCTAAATGAAACATTGCACTAATATCTCCATTTTTTGCAGCTTTTTGAAACCAATAAAATGCCTTTTCTAAATTTACATCTATTCCTTTACCATTTTTATAAATTAAAGCTAAAATATTCATTGCTTTAACAAATCCATTTTCTGCAGCTTTTTGATACCAATAAAATGCCTTTTCTAAATTTATATCAGTTTCTTCATCATTTTTATAGCTTAAAGCTAAATTAATCATTGCATTAATATCTCCATTTTTTGCAGCTTTTTGATACCAATAAAATGCCTTTTCTAAATTTACATCTGTTCCTTCACCATTTTCATAACTTAAAGCTAAATTATACATTGTTTTAACAAATCCATTTTTTGCAGCTTCTTGATACCAATAAAATGTCTTTTCTAAATTGATATCTGTTCCTTCACCATTTTTATAACATAAAGCTAAATTATATATTGCATTAATATCTCCATTTTCTGCAGCTTTTTGATACCAATAAAATGCCTTTTCTAAATTTACATCTGTTCCTTCACCATTTTTATAGCTTAAAGCTAAATTATACATTGCATTAATATTTCCATTTTTTGCAGCTTCTTGATACCAATAAAATGCCTTTTCTAAATTTACATCTGTTTTACCATTTTCATAGATTGAAGCTAAATTAAACATTACACTAATATCTCCACTTTCTGCAGCTTTTGGATACCAATATAGAAATTATGTTTTATTATATTAGGTAAATTCTCTCTTTCTGGTTTACGAAAAATTAAGGAGAAATTTTTTCTGGAATTTCGGTTTGTTCACAGGTCTGACACATAATTTGTTATGTGCTATGTACTGTAGTGTAACATCAAATGCATGTATTTCATGCATTTCTATGCATATTGTGGCGCTTTTATTATTATTATTCTGTAGACCAAAACCGGTGTTTTCTGGTCATCTCTTTTTTATAGATTATGTAACAATACTATTAAAAATACTTACATAAGTATGAGAAATTCCCGGCTTTTTTTTACTCATAGATTAATAAAATAAACTAAATGAAAAAAAAATTACAGAAATCTTTTTAAATAACTTGACAAGAGGTCAGTTGTGAGAATTTATTATAATTCAATTTTTTTTCTTATAAATTTATCTGTACATAATTAAAAAATATAATTGAAACCAAAACGAATGGACAGTCGTTTGGGCATTTTCGAAAAATTTAAATGAGCTGTCACGTTCTGCGGAGATCGGCATCATAAAATATATATGGAAAGTATCTAACTTTTTTTATTGATCACTTCAAATTAGGGTTTCTATTAAATCGAGTTACGGATCATACGATTTACTATGTTCGTAACTCGATTTTAATAACCACCCATATATTTGTTTGCAAATAAATAAATTCATATATTCGAAAATCATCAAATATTGAAAATAAATCAAAAATTAATAACCGAAAATCAAAAAAAAAAATTTACAATTAAATTAAAGAAGATAAAAGAATACTTACCTAAGCGAAAAGTAAATTAAAAAAAAAAATATAAAAACAAAACAATCGAAATGAAATTGATTTCGATTTCCGAAATGATTTCGATATTCTTTTGAATTTTTTTAAAAACTTTCAAATATTTGAAAAAATTGCATTGATTATATCCATTCTATATTCATAACGATTATTTTTATATTAAAATCGTACAATTTACTTACTATATAAAGATAATAAATATTTTATAAAATTTTATCAAATTACTATTTGAATATATTTGGATGATTGATACTTTTGAGCGCCACTGTATATTTCAAAGTAAGATCGGCCTGTAACATGGGACATTTTAACATTCCAAGACTTGAAAGCCAAATTGTTTAAACTGGTTTAATTAAAAAGAAAAACATGACTGAAGACATAAAAGCGCAAAGTTAATAATCAGAATTGTGAAAATAATGATAAAACATTATTTTTTTTTTTTTTTTTAAAAAAAAAAAAGAGCGGCGATAAATTAGCTTATATGGAAAACAATTATTATTGTACCAAAATATATTATATTATGTGTAGTCATACTTTTAAAATAAAGTTAGTCATCCAATTTAATTAGTCTAACTTTAATTCTGGCCGGCAATACAATAAGTCGGATGGTAATTTCTATTTTCGAAATTGCTTATATTTCAAAAATAAATTTGAAGAGCGCTGAGAGTTTTAGATTTTGGTATTTCGAAACGCATCGGTGTCGACATGATTGTTATTTTAAAATATAATTTCTCCTCTCCGTAGAAACAAAATAAAAATAAATATAAAAATAATAAAATTTATTCAATAAAATGAGTATCCGTTTATTAAAACAAAAAAAATACTGCTATTAATAATTAACTTACATTCAACATTTTATAAATGGCAGAATAAACAAATTTTAAAATTATTGAAGTATATTTTTGTTATTTTAAACAAATTTTTTCATGATATAAAGGCTCAATAGTAGTGTTCAGACTGTTAATCCGATATCCGTTATGATTGGATATCCGGGTTGAAATTTGATTCAAATAACCAGCTTACCAACATTACCCAACTCATTAATGAAAATTTCATGCTCTAAAACTCAAATAATTAGTTTATCAACTTTACCAAACTCCTTAACGGTGCTAGAATCTAATAAAGCTCAAATGAATATCTTACCAAATTTACCCGATTCCTTACAAAACTCCTTTGTCATGAAACTCAATTAACCAGCTTACCGAATTTACCTGATTCCTTAATAGATATCATACCTGAACATTTAAAATTCAAATTTTCTGAACGACGTTATTAGTATTTTATATTTTTTTTTTAATTTTATTTAATTTTCTTCGTATTTTAGTTATATACATAATAAAAATATATTTAAATTTTAAATGTAAACTTAGATATTTTATCATTTTTAATTATGAAAATTTAGCATTTTAAATTAATATTAATATGCTTTTTATTAATATTTTTGAAAAATTTTAAATTAAATATGTTAAATTTTAATTTTTAATACACTTATTTCTCAATCTTTTATTTTAGCTTTCAAAATTTATGCTACAGTATTACATTCAATTGTAATCTACTAAAATTCAAAAAAAATTATTTAAATAAAGATTATAGAGATACAATATAACTTATATAATTATATTAACAAAATTTTACTTTTTACAATGCTTTTACTTCTGCATATATGGTTTGATTTGATTGACTTACATTGATTATTGATTAATTTTAATGATGTGATATTTCTAAAAAAAACATTCTATAATTACAGGATCCGGAAAAGAATTAAAATCGTTCGACCAGTGAACCTGAAATTTTTAAAAAAACCAAATAAAAATTACAAGTCTTTAAAAGCTCCCAGCATGTTCAAAGTTTACTTGTTTACGAATTATTCTATATCGTCAATTATCTATCGATAATTCCAAATGATAGTAACTAAAATTTTATTTATTTTTTCGGATTAAAATTTAATAATTCATGCGAAAAATTAAGCGTAACAGATAATTAATCATATAATTAGCCAGGTAGCATTCAAATTTAAAATCGGTTCGATTTTTTTCAGATTCGAAACTGGGTTTTGTAAATACGTTTTATTTCTAAAATTCGAATTTTGAATTTCTAGATTTTGAGGTGAGACAAAATACGTATTGTTGTGATATGGTAATTTGTTAAAATTCATAATTTAAAACTTTTTCAATAAATACGTGAATATAACAAATATTAGTATAAAATTCTGTGAATTAATTCGTTCATATAATTTCTGAAAATTGTTATAAAAACTTTACCGAAACCTTTCATACTTAATAATTGGTTAAAGTTTTGATTTTCTTTCAAAATTAAACTTCCTTCGAGATAATGGAACAAAAGACCGCATAATAGACATACTTATATCGGTTAATAAATTATCAATATAAATTTATGTACAGTGACCAATCTTGCATGTCACAATCTGATTGCTACTTTCTTAAGAATAGAGTGTGCTTTTCATCTATTAAAAGATTCTTTACAGGTAGTAATAACAAAAATAATTTTAAATTATAATATTGTTCAGACTCAATTCTCGGTATATTGTTTGAGGAAAGTTTAATTTGCATAAGTTTAAAATGCAGAGCGAAATTTTTTTTTTAAAAATCTGTATATACACAAAATAAAGTCAAACAACTTTATTTAAACATAATATCTTACCTGAATTTTTAATATAACTAGTAAATTACTTCTTTAAGTTTGAATGTAATCGATAAAACTAATTTAATTTTATTTACTATAAATCTTGTATGAAGTGTGTATTTATATTTAGTGATTTTATCCAATTACTAGCGATCCAATAAGCGCGAAATGATCGTTATATTCTGGTTGAAAATTTAAATAAATATAGCATATATTTCATTATTGACGCGTTACCCATCTCGATATTTGTGAATGTGCTTTTGTTATCTTATATTTTAGAAACTACGAATCTTCTAGAATAATCATTTCTCCTTTCATTTATGCAAACAGTTCAACACGTTAAGGATGTCAAATTTGTTTCATTAAATTATAAAAAGATATAAACCCATGACAAATATTTCTTTGATTGAACTTCAAATTTGGACAGGGAATCCAAAAAACTTTTAAGATTTTTAGATAATGGAACAATAATGATGAGCATGCTATGGCCTTGAAATGACTTTATTTATTTCGACTTGAAATTTCTGAAAAATTTGGTCATGACAAGGTCAATAAAAAATAGTAAATGATCTTGTGATATAACATCACTGGAAATAACTTTTCTTGAAATATAATAATAACATCATTATCATAAGATTATTATTTCCTTCGTATTATAAATCTCAGAATAAAAATATGCTTATATCAACTAAAAAACCGTGTAAAGAGATTCTAATAGGTTTTTACGCCTATAAAAGAAGTTAGAATTATTAATTTAACTTTCAATCAGCAAATAATAATATATTAGTTGCAAATATCCAGGTTAATCTAAATTACTTAAAAAAAAATTCTTGAAATCAAACATCAACTTTCATTATTGATTGAGAAATAAAAAATGGTGCCTTTTTTATTGTAAGCACATTTATATACGCATCTGTAAGTCAATTTTATTTCAAAAAAAGTACCACTTTACTTTACGTATACTTAAAATTCCGAACCCTATCACGTCAATCGTTTAGGTCTCTCTTTCATTAATTATTAGTATCATTTTTATGATAAATTCCTAATATTTTTTATACTACAATACCAATTAATAATTTTTTTTTCGAAAATGTTATTTAGGCGTGAGCAATAAAAATATCAAATCCAACGGAATATTATGATGAATCTATATATTCAATAAACGAATCATGAAATTATTCATTTATTGAATAACTTAATTATGAATAACTAAAATAAATTTATAATAATTAATTATTTTTATTTTTTGACTGACTGTTTGTATTGCAATTACAGTATTTCTATGAAGCCTTACTTTATTAAACCGTTAGATAAGATAAGAATAGTTATCAAATATGAAATATCTTATTGAAACGTTAAAAGAAACTATTTATGGCTCCATGCCTAGTATTTTATGAACGTTCTTGTTTTTTTATTTTTATCGCGCAAGAGCGTCAGACTATTTCATTGCCGCCCCCGTATCCACCTCATGAACGTCTTTTTAAACTTTATAATTTTGATGACACTAAAAAGGTTAAACCGATTAATGGTTTAATGTGACGCATTTTTGTAAAAAAAAATGCTGTTAAGCAACAAAAACCTCATTTGGCTTCCTAAGGTATAATTTCGAAAAGTATGTGGCGCATGTGCCGATTTTTGTCGATCATTTCCATATATCTCCAAACTCACGTGTTGGTCGAGTGCATTTTATTTGAACGATTTGTTTTCTTTCCGTTTTCGAACTCTATTCATTAAATTCTCGTTAAAACAATTTTTTAAAAAATTTTCTTTTATTCACTATCAGAACAAACATTATGTCCACAGCACCTGTCATTAAACTCGATGTGACTGATGATAAATTTCTCGGACATTCTGGTAATTTTTTTGTTTTCCTTTATGAGCCTTCAGTTACGTGAAGGTATTAACAAATTCTACCTTACAGTTCTTCGTACCTATGTGACTAATATATCCTACTTGCAGTTCCTTAACAAAAACAAAGAAAAAAAAAATATTTCCTCCGTACGCGAAAACTTGGGAAGGAATGCAAAGCTCTTGGAGTAAACGATTTTTGCGAGAGATGAATGATTTGGGAAAGACGTGATTGAAAAGGTGAATATTATTTTTTTTTAAAATGGAAGGGCGGAATTTGACGAGTAAATCCCGGATAGAGTATGGGTGAAATCCTAGTCCCACCATGCGCGTCCCATTTTCCTTCTGCTCTTCATACATATTCATAAACTAATCAAATCAATTACCCATGTTTTTCTAAAGGTCAAGCTCGAGTTCAAAAAGAAACTACACCTGCAGACATTATTTACATAAATAATTAACCAGCGCAGTCAGGTTTGTTCCTGGAAAATGATCCTGTTCTGGGAAATATGTTCTACAACTTATACGATGTTTAATGTGTTATCATAATAGATTTCCATCAAAAATACGCTTGATGGTGATAGCTTACGATTGATAGAGAAAAAATCAGTTTGTAAATGTATGTCATTACACTTTCGAAGGTCACGTCCCTTAATATAAATAACTTTCAACTCCAAATAATTTATCATGAACAGGATTATCCACAAACACCTGGACACCAAATATTTCCACCAGAACATAACCGATCTGAATATTATGAAGATGGTGTTCAAACTCCTGAAGATTTTAGTGTCGATGATATAAATGTACACTAGGTGGAAATAAGTTTGCGCGATTTTTAAAAAAATCGTTTATCATTTTTTTTAAAAAAATATTAGTATCTAGTTGGCCAACCATTATTAGCGATACGTGCTTCTACTCTTTGAGGCATACTATCAATTAATTTTAGTTAAGTTTCTTGTGAATTTTTTTCCCATTCTTCTTTAAAGTTGTATTTCTAAATCTGCAAGATTTTTAGGAAGATCTGAACGGTTACGCAACGAACGGTCAAGATGATCCCAAATATGCTCAATAGGATTCAAATCCGGAGATTGAGCAGGCCAATCAGTTAACATTTTAATTTTTTTTCAGCAACCCATGCTTTAACATATTTAGCTGTGTGAATGGGTGCATTATCATGCTGAAATTTGTAAGATCGATTGCGAAACTTTGAATTCACAAATGGCAAAAGGTTATCATTTAAAATTTTTATATAATCATGACCATTAATTGTTCCTTCTACCCTTGCCAAAGGACCCAATCCTTTGCCTGAAAAACATCCCCAAACCATGACTCCACTACTACCATGTTTAACTGATGGATTTAGGTTTTCGATATCAAAACGGGTGCCTGGTTTACGCCAAACCCGACAAGGACCATAATTACGAAAAAGAGTAAACTTTGATTCATCACTCCATATGACATTTCTCCATTGTTGCACTGTCCAATTTTGTCTTTCCAAGCACCATTCTAGTCATTTTTGACGTTGATTTTCATTCAAAAGTGGCTCTTTTGCAGCTCGTTATGAATTGTATCCAATTTGATGCAAATTCTTTTGAATTGTTTTAGTACAAAAATTTTGGCCAGTTTTTGCTATAAATTTTTTTTTGTATAATATCAGCTGAAACTTTATTGTTATTATCAACAATTTTTTTTTAAAATTTTACAATCATCATTATCAAGTAATAGAGGCCGACCACTTCTTTGCTTGCTTATCAAGTCATCTGAATTTCCATATCGTTTAATTATTGTCCTAACTGTAGAATCCGATCAATTCATAATTTTGCAAATATCAGCATTTCTATATCTGACCTTATGTAATCTGATTATTTGTGCTCATTCAATAATGCTAAATTCAGTATTTATGCCATTATATTATTAATAAGCTAATTTTGTGATCAGCTTTTTGGTTGATTGCAAATTTACATTAAAGATCATGATACAAACATGTATACGTCCCAATTTTAAATTATTTTTATTTTATACGTGTAATAAAGACAAAAGGACATGTAAACAAGTAGCAGAACTTTCAATTGGTACTAAAATCAATTGATTTTATTATGTACAATTTCATATAAATTACGAAATCTGATCGCACAAACTTATTTCCACTTAGTGTATGTTCATTACACTTTCGACTGGTCAGAATTCTTAATATAAATAAATAACTTTCATCTCCAAGCAATTTAACACGAGCAGGATTATTCAAAAACACCTAAACACCAAATCTTTCCACCAGAACATAACCGATCTGAATATTATGAAGAAGATAGTGTTCAAGCTTTTGAATTATTTTCTTTGATAAGTCAAATTTGTTAAATTATATCATAAAGTTTATTTGAACTGATGCATAATACATTTCAAATTATAGGATGCTTCTTTAGAATCCAATAAATCAAGTGAGGTAACTCTGCCAGTAATGTTTTTTTTATTTGCTTTAGTTTAATTTATATAGGCTCACTTCTGATATATATATTGTATTATTGCTTTAAGTTAAATGATGATTAAGATGATGATGATGAGTTCGGAACTAGAGATAAAATCTTTCATGTAAAGGTAATAAATATAATATATACACTACCTGGAAATAAGTTTGCGCGGTTTTGAAAAATAGTAAATAAATTTGTGCAGTTTTGAAAAAATAGTTTATCTTTTTTAACAAAATATTAATATCTAGTTGGCCAACCATTATTAGCAATACATGCTTCTATTCTTTGAAGCATACTATCAATTAATTTTAGGTAAGTTTCTTGCGGAATTTTTTTCCATTTTTCTTTTAGTTGCACTTCTAAATCTGCAAGTTTTTTAGGCAGATCTGAACAGTTACGCAATAAACATTCAAAATGATCCTAAAGATGCTCAATGGGATTCAAATCCGGAGATTGAGCAGGCCAGTTAATTAACATTTTATTTTTTTTTAGCAACCAATGCTTTAACATCATTAGCTGTGTGAATGGGTACATTATTATGCTAAAATTTGTAAGATCGGTTACGAAATTTTGAATCAATAAATGATAACAGGTTATCATCTAAGATTTTTATATAATCATGCCAATTGATTATTCCTTCTATTTTTACTAAAGGACCCAATCCTTTGTCTGAAAAACATCCCTAAACCATGACTGCCATCACCATGTTTAATGGATGGATTCAGGTTTTCAATATTAAAATGAGTGCCTGGTTCACGCCAAACTCGAGAAGGACCATCATTACGAAAAAGTGTAAACTTTGATTCGTCGCTTCATATGACATTTCTCCATTGTTGTACTGTCCAATTTTGTCTTTCTAAATACCATTCTAGCCATTTTTAGCGTTAATTTTCATTTAAAAATAGTTTTTTTGTAGCTCAATAAGAATTGTATCCAATTTGATACAAATTCTTCCAAATTGTTTTAGTATAAATATCTTGACTAGTTATTGCTGAAAATTTCTTTTATATTATCTCAGCTAAAGCTTTATTATTTTTTTTAACAATTTTTTTTATAATTTTGCGATCTTTATCATCAAGTAATGGAGGTTGACCACTTCTATTTTGCTTAACATATCATTCAAATCTCCATATCATTGAATTATTATTCTAACTGTAGACTCTAGTCGATTCATAATTCTAACAATATCAGACTTTCTGTAGCCACTTTTATATAGTCCGATTATTTGTACTCATTCAATAATGGTAAGTTCAGGATTTTTACTCATTTTGTTAGAAATAAGTTGTTAGATTGATTATTATTACATTATATTTATTTATGTTTATAATTATTTTTATTTTGTATATATTACAATAACAAACAGTTATATAAACAAGAATCAGGGCTTTCAAT
Source organism: Funneliformis mosseae (assembly GCA_910592005.1). Taxonomy (NCBI): domain Eukaryota; kingdom Fungi; phylum Glomeromycota; class Glomeromycetes; order Glomerales; family Glomeraceae; genus Funneliformis; species Funneliformis mosseae. Next base: position 1,759 of record CAJVPP010003193.1, on the reverse strand, counting down.
TGGTACCAAAATCAATTGATTTTATTATATACAATTTCAAATAAAATTCAAAAAACTGACTGCATAAACTTATTTTCAGGTAGTATATATAGTTTTATATTCCCGTTCAATTAAACTAATCATTATTTAAACATAAATTTGATACTTTACAAAACTTAAAGAAATAGAGACTTAAGTCTGAAAGGTTTATTAAAGAGATACTTTATCAACTTGGAAATGATGTGCTGAAATTATAAGTAAGAGTTATGTGATGTGTTTGTTTCTTTTATTGTTTCTTAAGTTAATTAAATTTTTGGCTTTTAGTCTAATTCACTAATTTATTCTTAATCCTAAGGATACCTTCATTAAAAATGTATTTACAAAAAGAGATGAAAGAGATAACTGAAAAGAAGAGTGGGCAAGATCTACTAGAGATCAATGATGAAATTCTCGAATATAAAAACACCTTTTCTAAGGTAAATATATCTTTGATTTGTATACTTGTTCATTTTGCTATAATTTGTTAGCTAATAGATATCTATTTAGACCTCTACTATAGAATTAAGAAAAGCATTGAATACTCCACATCCTCAACTTAAAGTCAGCTTCAATCTACAAGTGGATTTTGTTTACAATCATATAAAGACAACAGTGGCTGATTGATAAGTAACAAGAAAGTTTTATTGATTTAATTTATTACTTAACTCTTGCAATAGAATAATATATAAGTATTATACAGGTTACATTTTTATAAAATGCAATCTAATCCACTTACTCTTGATATGTCAGAAGTCTGAAATTATGTCAATGTTTAGATAACTGATATTGCTTTTTCTGATACACCAGCCACTTATATTATTAGATAAGTAAAATATAATTTTTTGATAATATAATTGATTATTTAACTTTTTTTTAAAAAATTAAAGGTAAAAAGGCTGAATTAGCCTATTCTAAAAGAAAGAACTGGTATAGAGTTTTGCTAAATATTGGACTAATACAACAAAAAGCAATTAGAAAGAAAGGAAATGTATACATAAGTACAATTAAGTCTATATCAACTGATTGGATTGCATTAAAAGCATAAGTAAAGTGTGAGAATGTGCACATGCAAAACTTAAGAAAGGAATCTGGGCTGAGCTTGCCAAGAATCTTAAAAGATATTTTCATACATCTTACCAGTAAAGTCAATTTTGTAGAAGAAAAGATGAGGAAGATGAATATGAAATTTCTCATTGAAATCTCCTAAATTTTTAATGGATGTATTATTTTTTTAAAATAGTGTAATATTGATTAGAGGTTGAAACTGGCTGAAAGTTCTTTAACTGGTTAATTCATTGGTTAAAATTAACATGGCCAGTATTATAAATTTGGCCAGAGTTAGACAATATTTTGTTAATTATAAAAATCTTAATTCTAGTCAAAAATTGAATTTCTGCCAAATTTAAATTCATCTATTTTAACTGATTAAAAAAAATTTTTAACCAATTAACATGTTAACCATTTTAACCGGTAAATTAACTGACTGGTTAAAAATTAATCAGTTCTATCCTCTAGTATTGATTAGAATAAATTTAGACTTTTCAGCATATGTATATTGATATATAAGAGGAAGTTCACTCGAGATCTATGTTGATATAATAACTTTGATAAATATCTAGATGTATTAGTTGAAATAATATATTTTAAAGTAAGTACAGACTCCTGCCAAAAGTCTCCGAACGTCATCTTTCGGCTATTTCATACCGAATACATCATATGACTGTATAATACTGCGGTCATG
>CAJVPP010003192.1:0-12344 GCA_910592005.1 Funneliformis mosseae | reverse complement strand
CTACCGCTACCTATAAGGTAGCTAATAATATTGGGAATCAAATTTGATTTTCCCAATATAATAGTTATTCGGCACGATAACTATTAATTATTGATTGGTATTGGAAATCAGCTAATAATGCTAGTGATTGGAACCGGCATTAAAATTTATACCGGTGTTAATCCGGATAACAAAATTTTAAAAAATAATTAACTGCGCAGTTAATAATTAGCCGGTTCCAATCACTAGATAATGCATAATAACAAGAAATTTAACTGGTATCAGGAAACTGCAAAAATTGAAAATATAATTTAACGCTAGGCCATATTGTTTTGAAAAAGAATATTCTCTCGGACATAATGCTAAAATTTACGATCTCCAAATGTCCGAAATGCAAAGATATGCACTTTCTCCAAATGTGCATTCGTCTAAATAAACATTTCGGATATCCCAAATGTTCCAAATGTTCACTTAAACGATCACTTTGGAGTGTTCAAATGACCACATCAGATGTCCCAAATGACCACTTTAGGATTTATAAATTGGTATATTATAAAAAAATGCCGTCATTTTTTTCCCCTTACGATTATTTATATCATAGTGTTAGAGAGGCTTCAAGATTACAAAATAAATATATATTAAAGGTAATTAATATAAAGTTATCCCTGTGTTGGAATTTGGCCACGGCCGGGGAATTTTTTTGGCCATTTTGCCGTGGCCAATGGTGTATTAATACTTATTATTTGATTGGCATTTGGCTGTGGCTATGATCTTTTTTAACAATAGTTACCGGCCAAATTAGCCAAATGGCCACTGGCCAAAGGCCAACACAGAGTTATCCGTAATTATCAGCAAGTTTCAAATATGCGTTTCAATATGCAAAATTTATTATTGGTTAGAAATGTTTATTACGATGCGGTGTAACATTTTATTTTTTGATCGTCATCATCTCAAAATTAAATTAATCTTGGAACAAATGTTAATAAATAGCCCTCATATTTTATTTGAATAAAAGCAAATTTCAAATTCCGTTAAACTTCCTTTATTGAATAATTATTTTCTATTTCATCGCATTATGGCCTCCATTCATAGAGTAGTTGGTGATGTGTTGGATAGAGGATTTCGATCATCTTATTTCAACATTTACATAAACGAAGAAAAATGGTATGAATCTATGCAACAAATAATTTACGCTGATGAATATCTCACAAATGAGGAAAAATCTGAAACGATAAGAAAATTAAATCTATTTTATGACCATAGACGTGGCTTACATTTTGGAACGAAAAGAGTTTGTGAACATTGCAAACAAGAATGCTTAGCAATAACATATTGCGAGCAATGTATGCGAAGTTATTTAAAATCAAAATTTTCAAATTGGACATCTGGAAATAATGAAATTGATAACTTAATAAAGAGAAGTCAGATGGAAACTATTTTTTATTATAGAATAATGGAGTGGATACCATATAATAAATTACAAAATATCGAGTATCTAACTAAAGGTGGATTTTCTGAAATTTATATAGCAGATTGGATTGATGGACTATATTACGAATGGGATTCTAATAAACAACGATTAATAAGGTTTGGAAGACACAAAGTAATACTCAAAAAATTAGTAAATGTAAAAAATGCTAAAAGAAGTTGGTTTGATGAGGTAGTAATTTAAAGATTTTTTTTTTTTTTTTTAGAAATAATGGTAGCTAATCAATTGAATTCTCATTCGTAGGCTGAAACTCAAATAAGATTAGATAGGAAATTCAATTATTTTGGTCTTTGTTATGGTCTTACTCAAAATCTTCAAAATGAGATTATTTCATGGTAATGTGTATAGCTAGTACAGATTTAAGGAAATATTTACAACAATATCAAATTACATGGAAACAAAGAATAGATATTATTTTAAACATAAATGAAGCATATTTTCGTCTTTATACAGAAAATTTGATCCATAGAGATTTACATTCAGGAAATATATTATATTGCCAATATTTCAGTATTTGGACAATTAGTGATTTTGGATTTTGTGGTCCTGTTAATAAACCATTAGAAAGTATATATGGTAATCTTCCTTATATAGCATCAGAAGTTATTCTTGGAAGAGAACATACGTTTTGCGTCAGATATTTATAGTAATGGTATGATTATGTGGGAGATTTCATCTGAACAACTTCCTTTTGCTGATTTTGATCATAATTATGATCTTGCAATGAAAATAATAAATGGAATGAGACCAAAAATAGTACCAGATACTTCATTAGAATATAAAAATTTAATAGAACAATGTTGGGATGCTGATCCATTAAAAAGACCTGATAATAATATGCTTTATAATAAAATTAAGAAAATGCAAAGTTTTTATTATCAAAATAATAATGATAAATCAGATAGTATACAATCAAATATAAAATCAATTATTAGTTCTACTTCTATTAATCCATTAATTAGTAAATTAAGTAATATTTATACTTTTAATGATTTACCTGAACCAAGAAATGCTACTAAAGGTAAGTTATTTATAATAAATAAAAAGGAAAAATAAAAAGAATGTTATTTAAAATTTTTTAAATTAAATTTTAATTTAATATTTATTTGATATAATATGTTTTAAAAAGTTTATGATAGCAAACAAATGAATCTAAATATTCCAGATAGTAAGTAATATTTGTTTATATGTAATTAATAAAAAATTTATAAATTAATTTGATTACCTTAAAAAAAATTTAAGAAATATCTAAAGATTATACTGAACTAAATATTTCTACAAAAATTGTTGGTAAGTATAAATATTTATAATATTTTGTTTTAAATTCAATTTATATTTAAATATTTATAATCAATATTAACAGATATTGATATTTGCAAATCAAAACGAAATATTTTATATGATAATAATGGTATTGAATCAATTATATTTATCATTATAATTTTATTACTTTAATTAGAAAATTTAAAATAAATCTAACAAAATAAGACTTATTAATGTCAGAGATAATTATTTGTAAATTTACAAAGTTTTTAATTCTAATTTATTTTAGGAATTAATTATATTAGTGATGAAATTGAAAAACATTATGTTATAAGTTAACACATGGTAAGAAGTAGATAAATTTAATTAATTTATTGCTAAACTTAACTTATAATTTAATATTTAACCTCATTAGATGATGAAGAAATGTATAATAATTCAAATCTTCATTCAGAAGATCAAGATGATTTAGAAATTCCTTAAGGTAAATTAATTATCGTTATTAATAATAACTGAGTAATTTGATACAATATTAAATTTATATTATCTTTCTAGAATTACTTAAAGATTAGAAGTTTTTTAATCGGTAATTAAAATAGTTTTATTGTCATTTTTATTTTTATTATGTAATGTAATTATTTAATCATATGATAGAATAGAAACAATTATTTCAACGGAGTCACTATGATTTTCACGGCTGCGCCTTGTAAATCATTGAAATCCAAAAGTTCCCCGATAAAATAATTATTACTTATATTCATAATAAACCTTATAATTTTTATAATTTATCTACAATATTATTAACGTTAATGTTTAATAATTGTTAAATAAATGCATAAAATGTTATTTTTATAAATAAATCTTTATTAAGTGAGAGTACATACAAGATACAAATAATATGCGAAATATTCACTATAACACTGCTTTCTATTTCCTGAATCTTGACCAATTCTTTTTTTAATTTTGAGTTGCTGATATTTTATCTAAATTCGAATCCAAATCTTGTCCAATGAAATAATATGAAGTTATGAAAGTTTTTTCCCGGAATTTATTTATTCTCCTCTCCATCACGAATGATGCATCTTGTCAAGTATCTTTTCAACAAAACCTGATATGTTTGATCCTATGAATCGATTTTATTTTAAAATAAGGTTTACGTGAATATCTCTTGTCTGGATGAAATGTTATCAAAGATGTATCAACTCATCAAGATTTGCGCTGACAAATGTTCTGCGAATCTTATGCTGTTCTCTGATTACAGTCATAGTCGTAATATGGATTAATGGCAGGTTTTATAACATCTTAGGATGCCCCAATTAATATCAGTTGCAAACAGATCAAACTCGAGTGTTCAACCTGACCTTCACCATATAATTAGTTTGAATAGATTACGCATTAAAAGCAATCGTGGCTATAATTTTATGGTCAATTTATAGATTGCAAAAAATTAATCAAAAAGAGCTACTATGATTCAGAAGTAGTCGATCTCGGCGATTATAGAACATATTAAATATCATTTAGTTTGGAAAAGGACCTTTGTGCATTTGTAAAGATGACATAACAATTTACAAAGAGTAAAAAGATATCAAGGACAAGAAAATGCGATGATGGTAAAGATGAGGTTCGTCCTGTAGACATGAGCAACTATGTATCCTTTCACAATCGTGTATTCCTTCTCTCATAACAATTGGGTTTTTGTTGAGAGCTTAACAGGAAAAGCTGGAGTTTTATTTTAGCTTGCACAAGATTGTATTCCATATTAATTTGACGAAATTAATACAGCTATTGAGTAGCTTGGTAATGAAACTTTTACGGTTGAAGAATTAAATCCGATTATAATTGGGCTGTATATTATCAATAATTGCGACATATTATTAAGGCGAGTTCAGGAATAGATTTGTCCGTCCTCAAGAACTAGTTTTTAAACTAAGGATGGGTTAAACTCGACCGTTTTATAATTTCAGTCCAAAAGACTTTTTGAAAGGATTGCTTGATGCAACGCTAGTTTCTTGAATAATAAGTAATCTCAAACCATTTGAATTAAAATAGGATATTCTTTTATTTCATTTCCACCATAATTACGTTCAATATGTCCTCCAGGATTATTTATAAGATATTTCACTATGCATGAGCAATATTAGATGATGGAAATTGATAATTCCGTACCCAACCTTTAATGATAATATGACTAGGTACATATAGTCTAGCTTCAAGCATAAAATGTGAGAAGGTGGGTTTGTAAAATTATATGTTTGTGATGTCAAAACAACAAGTAAAATGCCTTGTCGTACCTATCATCTAATCATATATATAGTTGAAAGCTTGATTGGTTCAATCACATCTTTTTTCTTTTCCTGGTCACCTAGTGATGATTATTTTATCTCTAAAGTACTAATCATTTTATTTTCGGTAGTCCTAGTAACTCCAAAAATTGGTCGTATGCCGAACTTCTGACCCTAAACTATGTTCTTATCGATTTACCACCAATGGAATTCCCTCAATAGCACATAGAATAGACGATTACTGCAGGAGGTGAAAGTACTTTCAAAGGATTACTGTGAAGGTTAAGAAATTTTGTTTACAATACAGACAAAAGGGGCCTTCCTATTTGTCTCTATATGTTCTGCTCTCATTGTCTAGGAATTTCAGTGTCAAGTCTCAAAAGATGTTAGGAAACTCCCGGCAAGTCTCTACTGCATTGATCATCAGGACTCTTTCTGTTTGCGATTCGTTTTTGTTCTGATTCTTGATACTTGTTAAAAATTTTTGTTAAATATGCATTTATGTAACAGGTGAAGCCGAAGAAAAATTAACCTTGAAAGGATGAATAATTAAACCGATTTCTTTATTTTACTATCGACAATGATCATGCAAAACAGCGGGCTGCAAAGCGTACAAACTAGCTTGTAGTCTTTGACCTAATATATGATGGAGAGTAAGTATTATGACTTTGACTTCATTTTGGAAGGAAATCTTTGGAAGAAACTTCTTCAGAGAGGACACTTGGAAGGAAAATAAGGTTAATTATACTGAAAGCTATCATCATGTTTTTGTTACTTAATTTTTACCTTTAATGCCTCAATCCACAAATGATATCAAAAAAAGCTGTGCTGTTAACGAAACTGAATATGAATCTGGAATTTACTTAACGAAATCATACATTGCAATGAATCCCAAACTTATGTGACCGTAAGGTAGGTATGGTCATATATGAATTATTTGACCTTTTGAAGTTACTGGCAAGCCAAAACTTGATCCTTGTACAAGATCTGTGGATAATATGAAAATATATAGATCAATATTTATACCTGACGGCAAGAATATGATCGATCGGAAGATTTTGATTTTAATAATCGATGCTTATCGCAGTTTTGTTTGATATTTTTACAGGAGATGAACGAAAACCTTTTGATTTTTCAAAGCTAATAAATAGATGTTAGCAAAAAGGAGCTTGCCAATAGGTTAAATTTCATTCCGGACTCATTAGTAATAGATTTTTAAAAGCAAAAGTGGCATAAGCCATAAAAATTTTATTGAACAAAAGTAAAATTACATAGAGATAATTGTAAGTACATGAAAATAATAAAAAATAAAATAAAAAATAAAAAAATAAAAGAAAATATATCTAAAGAAAATAACTTAAGAGCCATCACAAGTCTGTAACTGCAAAAGCGTGCGGATAAACCACAAGTTAACAGACTGAAACATGCGACAGCCCATAAACTAACAGGTTAGTAATTTAATAATGAAAAGAAGAACTGCAATAAGAAAATGAAATTGTTTGCTTCTCTGAGGCCTCACGAAGAGTCAAAATTTCAACTAAATAATCATCAAGGAGCTGAACATTTTCTTTTTTAGCTTGTTCTCTTGCTATTTGGGCAGCAAGCTTTGGCTTATGAATGAATAATATAATGTCGGAATTTAGATGGACGTACCATTGTAAGAATTATAGAAAAAAGAAAAGTGAAAAAAAAGATTATGGGTCAACAATTTAAATATACAAATCAAAAATAACACTATATATGCATATTTCCCTCGGTTTATAATTATTATTTAATATAATTTTACCATATAATATTATTTGTATATTCTATATAAAAACAATATCGAAATAATGAGAAAATAAAAAAAAAAAAGGAAGCGTGGGAATTTTAAATTTGTTAAATTTATTCAATAAAGTATAAGAAGAAAGCGAGAGAACAATGTTGAACAATGTTAAATCAATACAATAAACAATTTATACAATGTTAATAGACTATTTTATACTACATCATAACATAACTACGTAATAATTTTGAATTTTAAAAAAAAAAAAAAATAATAATTTAAAATTTAAAATTACGTAATCATATATAGAAGTTAAAATAACCCCGGTTAATCATAGTATTCTATTAATAACTATTAAACTTTTTTTTTAATGTTTTTTATATTATTAATAGCTTATATTGAATATCATGATTAAGTCTATCCGTGATAAATTACTCCTTACGGCCGTGTATCAATTGTTTAATACATAACATATGTCAGGTTCATTAAAATAAGCAAGATGCTAAGTTATTTATAATGCGAAAAGAAAATTATAATAATTGATCATGTTAAAGGATATGTCACACGAAATTAATCATAATAAAATCCAAGAACTCAAACCACTTGACTGAAATTTTATATGCAAAATCTATTATCGCTTTAACTAATATGGAAATATTGAAACCTTCATGATGATGTGAAGATGATGAATAACACACACCCTCCCTCGACTAATGATGATGATAAATATTATCAATATATGTACTAAAATTTATAATGGTATATAAGATGTGGTCATTGTTGTTATTTCAATTTGAGCTCGCGTTTTAACATGAAATTTATTTTTCGAATTCTTGCATTATATTACGATATGCAAGTTCAAATATTTTTAAAATTTAAAATAAAATAACAATAATGATTATTATTGTAATTATAAAAAAAACATTTCTTCATTTTCCGAATTTTTTGTCTTCTTCCCGCAAAATTTGGCGGAGTTGTTTATAATTTTGTCGGAAATATGTGCTCCTTTTGTTGCGTCTAAATAAAATATAATAAAATAAATGATAAGTAATATTTAGCATACACCGGTTGCAAGTACTGTACAAAATGGACTGCCCTTCATGTTTCCGAAATTACTCAGAGTACAAGGAAGGGTAAGAGGTTATAATATCATAAAAAAGAGGGACGATTTATAATATGCATCATATTTTTTTTTTAATCAAAGCCAGCGCTATTTAAAAGAATATCTTGGTTTGACATTGGACTTTAATCTGCTTACCTATCGCTTTGTTTCATTTTAGATTTAATTTGGGAAAATTTTTATTGATCGCCGCTTTGTACATATATTTCCTTTAATCATGTGCAATATTAACTTGATTATTATACGAATCAATTATTATTTAATAAAAGGATAAGTATGGTTAAAGTTAATATTCCACACATGTTCATACGAGCCAGTTTAAATTAAAATACTAATCGTAGTCAAATTTTTACTTAGTTATTGGACTAATTCATTTTTCAAATAAATAATTAATAAATCAAAAGTTGCACTGTTTATTATTTTCATAACATGTGGTTTTAATTGCAAGTACCAAGTTTATTATTTCAGTACGGTTAAAAAAAGATAAACTTCCCAGATCAATACCAACCAATGTTTACGCATCGACAGAATATATATATAACGCCGACTCCAACTTGAATGCAAAACACATAAAAACAACCAAAAGAGTCTTAAACAATTTTTGTTATAAATGTTCAATAATATCGAATGGTTCAATCTCGTGGCTTCGCTTATCTGTATTCCTCTTGAGCCCTTCAAAAAGCCTTAAAATCATATGTTAAGTATGGATAATTTATTATATAACCTCATTAACATTTTGAGTAAATGACTGTTAAAGTATGATATTTAAACATTTGAATAAAATCTTGCAAAAAAAAGTAAATTCCTCGAATAAGTTACGAGTATCAAAATTAAATCCCTCCCTTACTCCATAACGCTGTAACGCAGGTAAATTACTGTTCAAGGGCTAGTCCTCTTTGATTATCCCGCTTGCTCATGTAGTAGTATACTCATTATCTTTTGGTTTCCAGTTTCGGATCCAGTGAAAAGCGCGAGAATGTCTTGTCATACTATTCGTAATTTAGTTGAACCACAACATTTTCTTGTCGTTACAATCCATTATAGTTACGAAAATAATTGCTGACAGATTAATCGGAGCGTTCCAGGATGCCCTTCCGTGGGATCAAGTATTGCTTTTGAAAATTTTCAGGGACTTTAAAGAGATCGCTACCCTGAACCACATGCAATTGAACTAAATTTGTTGAAAGATGATGGATTTATTTCATCCTAAAGAGACAGGTAGCCTTTTATCTGGATCGACTAATTTCGGTCGAAATTCTTCCAACTTTATTCCGCCAAAAATCGGTTAAAGAGCTCTCGTTATTATAGATTACCTTTTTACCATCTATAGATATATAAGCTATCATAAATACGTCACATGTCCAAGTGGCAACTCTTTCTCAATGATGGAGGACTTTTCGTAAGGATAATTTGTTATTTTCACGAACTTTTTAAGCCTATAAGATGATATTACTATAAGTTAATCCACGATCCTCTTCTGATTCATCAAGATATTTAATATCAAACAAATCAAAAGTGAAAAAAATCGAACGAAATAGGATTTCAAGTCAAAAACACATAAAGTATATATTGCTCACATTCTTCGTTCCTTTTTTTTTTCTGGTTCTTCTTTCCTCGTTTTCTTTCGCTTCCCTTTTTCCTAATCAATAAATAATGAGATATGAGATGATGCAATTATATTGTCGAGAGGGAAGATACTTACCGGACGGTTGGACGATGATGTGGTTGTAGTTATCCAGAAATATAAATACATTTGGAAATCCCATCAAAATCTTTGTACACGGGCTCACATTGCTGAGTTCAATGTTTCATGAAAGTTCATATCAAGTTCTTCCATTGCCTAGTTATTTACTTCGAGAAAAGTTAAAAACATTCGTAGATTCAGTTCATTGACTTTGTTGTTGAGCCATATCAGTTTTCCAAAGTTTAACTTTTTCAAGACTGATATCAAAATTATCAACTTTGTTCAAGGTCAATTGGAATAGCATTATTAATATGAGTACCCCGACTGTGACAAAATAATGTAATGTCACTCATATATCTGCAAATTCAAAGATCGAGTTAAACAATGATCAAAAAAGAAATATATATATATATATATTTTTAGTAAAATATAAAATGAAGACCTTTTTTTCTGTGCAATTTTGGTTTTGTGGCTAAGGAATTTTCTTCAAAATTAGTTCGTACAGGATTGTTTGACCGATACATTAGCAAATTATAAATTGAATTTTTTAATATGGTTTTTGGTAAAAAAAAAAAAAAAAAAAATTGATAGGAGAGTTTATATAAAAATATTAATTCTGATTTATAAGATGTGGTTTTCATTCGAGTCGCGATTTGAAATTCGTTCTGCGATACGATCTGCATCATTTATTCGCAATCAAATTTGAAGTTTATATAGCTGTTTTATAAGCTACAGCTTACAACTGCAGCAGCAGCTATAGCTATATGCTTTTATGTTATCATTAGAATAAATTTACCATTATTATTTTATTTTTATTATTGATTTCGTTAATTAATCTTTTAAAAAAAAAATAAATAAACTGACTAATGAAAATATAAAAAAAAATTCACGTGTATTAAAAGATTCAAAAATAAATTTATAATAATAAATTTAATTAAACAGATTTTAATTAATAATATTTTTTTATCGTAATTATTTAATTATTTTATTTTCAGATTTATTTTTTTTAATTCGTTATTTAATAATATCGCGGACATTAAAATATAAAAAAATTAAATCTTAAAATTAAAGTAAATAAATAAAATTATTAAAGAAAATGTTCGCGCAAATTAAAAACCAAAAAAAGTTCAAAATAATTAAAAAAGAAAATTAACAAAAAGAAAATAAGCTGAACACACTTAATCATAACTCGAACATTCCTAAATTCAACCCGGAACCTTCCAAACTATATCTCGAAACACACCCAACTATATCTCAAACTTAACTCAACACTTACCCGAACTTAATTCGAACATATACCAACCCCAACCTAACCCAAACCTAATCACCCTAACCCGATTCTAATTAAACTCAACCCAACTCAACTCCAACCCAAACTTAACCTGACCCATCCACAACCTAAACCCAACTCTTATCCGAAACTAACATAATTATAATAAACTCTATTCATATAAATTCAATTAAAATTAAAGACTGATACAAAACCATTAATAAAAATAAAAATTAAAAGTTATTTTTACTTCTTTTTTATCAATACTACTAAATGTTTTGCAAAAAATTTGGTTTTATATTTTTATTTGTCATAAATAAATAGGGATGTAAAGTGATCCTAACACTAAGCAATCCTAAAAGTCCCAAGAAAATTACAAAGAATTATTTTTGCAAATTTATAATTAAACTTGTATATTATAATGTTTTTAATAAGCTTCTTAATGAAAATAAATCCCAGAATTTCTTAAAATTTAAAATTTTAGGATTTAGTATCGGGTCTCTAAGACTGGTCCTATACTTAGCAGTTCCATAAAAATTGCCAGTTTTGAATTTAACACTACATACAGTTTATGCCATATAGATGTTGGTATCAGGAGATTCTATTTATATAGTGGAAGCTATGACCATTCCTAAAAAGGAAGCAATAGGTATAAATTTGGTTAGCTTCATACAGGAACTATAGAAACCATTTTTATTTATATTAATATCAATATCAATATCAATATCAATTTCAATATAAATATCAATATTGATAAAAACAACGGTTGTTTATATATGATTTTTTTAAAAAATATTGGGACTGAATGATTATGATTACTAATTAAAATAATGAAAGAATTCGTCAAAAACATATGCTGTGGTAATGAAAATCCTGTTTCATCTGATTAATTTCAGTCAAAGGAATAAACTGACATGTGTTAGCTGTAGCTGACGCAAATTGACACTAAACACTATTAGTGATAATCTGTTTACGTCACTAAATAACTGCATCAGTTAATATTATTAATAATCACTAAGAAAATTGTGATTACCATTTTCATTAATTTCACTGCTATCACAGTTATCATTGTGATATTTATTTTCTTTATTATTACATTTATCATTATTTTATTTACTATCTTATTATCATAATTATATTTGCTTTCACTATTATATTTATTATCTCTTTCTTATAATTGTATTTTATATAAATATCCTGTATTTTCACCTTAACAAAATAACAAGTTTCTATCATACAATTAATAAAGTATAATCTTAACAACATAAAACTATATCTTTGCCAATATCTATTTCCTTAAAACATAAATTATCAATAAAGACGACCTGACCCTTCAACTAAATAAATTTGTGTTTATTTCTTTCATAGTTTACAACCTAAACTCCCTATTAGCAAATAAGCTTTATTATTCTAACGACGTTGTTAGTGATAATCCATTTGCGCAACTAAATGACTGTGCCAACTAACGTCACCAATGATCACCAGGAAAATC